>DWAO01007273.1:0-10321 GCA_018230605.1 Heliconius congener
ATATTTCATCTCCTCGAGTGGGGATCGAACCCACAACCAGTCGGTTTTATAGTCAAATTTTGTGCCCCTGCACCACGACTGGCCCCAATAGACAATATCTTTTACTGTTTCTTATCTATTCTTATCCTCTTTAATCTTTCTAAAGGTATGTAGATTATATTCATATAATATTTACGCACGTAGGTTCTACGTATGCTATTTGCAGTCACTGACTGTAACTCTGTCTGAATATAATACTCACATTTTCTCATGCGAGCTACAAAGAGCTTTTGATTTGCAAATTGAAAGATATTTAAAGAACAGTATTTTAAAAGCAATCATTATTTCTCTCATATTTTGTGTTGTACCTTAATAAAAAATGTAAAGACTTAATTGAAATAGGTAGTAATTAATAGATACTAGAAAAAAATGAAATAACTAGTAAAACTGTATTCTGGCCGCTTAAATTCAGTAAGCAATATAATTCAATTTTATTATAATTATAAAATATAAAAATATATTAAATCATTTAATCGACAATAAATAATATATTTATACTCGTCTAACAACAGAGTATTCTACGTACCGTCGGGATCCTATTGCACTGATGTTTGTAATCTAATGTCAGAAATAGCTTAACCGATTTAAATTTACATACATATAAACTATTTTATTTTAGTACATTTCGACAAAACTGCTATAAAATAACTGTTTTTTTGGTTTGGCTGAAACTTTAGTTTTTAACGTCAATAAAAAAGAATGATTATTGAAAAAATAAAATAACATACAGTTAAAAAATCGCAGGTTATTTTTCAACAAACTTTTAATTCTATTAATAAGTTCTTTGATTTTCACGATTGTTACACATTTTAAATGAAACTATTTTAATCGGATTAATCGCGTATATTTGGTATTATAAATTTTTGGAAACCCGACGTTTCGAACACTTTGCAGTAGTCCGTCTACCTGTGACTACTGTAAATAATTCGAAACTTATACTTTCCATTTGCGCTCGAAGAAAAGAAATATTTATTTTCATTAATATTTTCATTTTCTCGCTCTGGTTCAGTACAATTTACTTTCCATCTGTAAAACACGTGTAGTTTCTTACAATGATTCTGAGTAATCCCTATTTTTAAGATAAGAGTGTAGAAAACTCTTCACATTTTTTAATATATTTTTCACATTAGTAGTAGTAGTAGTATTATTAAATAATTGAAAACCAAACACAAAAGATAGGCACCATTAATATTTGAAAAAGGCAAATAGAGCAAAGTTGAGCAACAGAAAGTATCGCACAAGTGCGGATGTAAACGCGATGGTTGTGGGTTCAATGACCACTCGAAGATTGGAGCGTTAAGCGTTGCGTTAAGATTGACCACTTAAAACAAAATGCCTTTAAAATTGCGCGGAAAATGAGGAATGGATTGTCCTAAAGGAGTGTCTTAACACTAAGGTTCTCTCTGCTTACCCTATGATGCGCGGGATACAGCTTAAAGCTAAGAAAAATGTAGTATATATGTATACAGCGTAATTTCACACATTGTCTTATTAAAGTTGACCAGAGTTGATTGGAAAATTAATGCGGTCTTATCCTGTTAATATTATAAATGTGAATGTTTGTGAGAATGTATGTTTGCTCCACTCTCACACAAAAACTACAAACCGGATTTATATCTTACCGTAACATAACTTATACATCATATTGACAACAATTCTACAATTTAAATAAATATTGTATAATTTGATTATTACCTTATATTACTGAATATTTATTCTTAATTTGGTCATAAATAGAATACATTATTAATATTACAAAAGAGTCCGCTACGAGAAATCCGCGCTAACGTGCCTTTAACAAATTAAAGCTACTGGTGTAAGTGAATCCCTTTGAGGATTCGAATCCACAACCCTGTGCACGTCGCTAATTACAACTTCACAGTCGATTCCTTCCAGGTAATCTCCGATCATTCGATCCTCATTGAGTCAAACACAAGAACACAATCAAAGCTGACTCTTGACATGCACATCGACTAATCGAATGTCAACTGCAAAGTTCGTGTCTGTTGCAAGTATAACGTTTCTTTCTTTGAAAACTATATTGTTATCTTTAATAACTAGTGATTTATTTAGAAATTGAGATAATAAATACGATTCGGTGGTAAAGGTAACATACAATGTTAATGTATGCCAGTAAATTTCATTGCGTGCTTTATACTAAAATGACATAGCGCTAAGCGATGAAATATTTTTTATCAATATTCTATTTAATTTTAAAATTTTGGAAACAAACAACTTTTATTGACGGAAAATCTATGATCTAATTAAAAATATAGGCACTAAAATTTTCGCAAAAAAAAAAACTAAAAAAAAATACAAATAACATGAGTAGCAAAACACATTTTTCCACGTTATTTCAATAAATATCGCTAGCATCATACAAAATACTTGGGAAATATATTTCCACATATCAGAACTAACTAAAGCAATTTAACATGAAAAATGAAAAAAGGCACAGATATAAAAAGCGCTCTCGGTACAAATACCTTAGAGAGCTTACAAAGCGCTATTGAGGTCGCGCAAAAGAAATATATGTTAAGCATCATTATAAATTAAAGCCTTTAGATTTCACGGCAATTTAAAACTGATTTCTCATTTTTCCACATAGTGTAGAGAAGCGTCTAATAAGATGTTCAACTTATGCAACCAGTGTTTGTTGTATTGTTAATAAGAAACCTTAATGCATGTTGCGAATCTATTTCTACTTTCTCAAATATAAATTTCTTGAAAATGAAGTTCATAAAGTTTTGATAGAGTGCAGCAGTAACAGTGCAATTTAGTTTGTACTACGCAGTATTAATATATATATATATATTTATCAACAGTCATATAACTAAGACGGTTCCAGAGCTATTCTTTAGCCAAGAATCTTACCAGCGCGATTCAGAAATAATGCTTTATGCATAGCGCCATCTATTGGGCTTAAAGTTCGAACAGTTAAATAATACCGTTCTTATGTTGAATTACATAATATATATTTATATTAATTTAATATGACTTTTTGCTAAATACAGATTAAACAGTTAAAAATAAAGATTCATATGTCAGGACATCATGTTTTGTGTAACTAAATGAAAAACAACGATGCTTGAAATTCGAAACCCAAGCATCATTAGCTCAGTTAGACCTGTAGCCATAATTTTTAAGCTTATATTTTTCTATCTTAAGCTTATAATATGCGGTAACCTTGCAAAAGAGACCATTATACAAAGAAAATCGTGAAGGCATTTTGTTTGTATGACATGATACTAAGAGATATTGAGACTGTAAACGCGACGGTGTTGGGTTCTATTCTCACCCGGGGGAATGAATTATTAATTATTAATATTTTCGCTCTTGTACCAACAAAAAGCGCAATCAAGAAGTTTTGCCACCCAACAAGCAATGCCTGAAAAATTTGACGGAAAGTGGGGAACAAAGTGTTTTAATACTAGTTTCCTTTTGCTTACCATGCTATATACGGGACACGGCAAAAAGCAAAGAGCAAAAATTACGATCGCAGAATGATCAGTGTCACTATGAATAGAACATTTTATTTATATGGGCTACCCCATAAAGAAAACACACATTTTGAAATTTATTTTGTATTTAATTTTGTTCGATATTTATAAGGTAAGAGCAAGAAATTCGTAACGCAGCTACTATTACAACACATTCCACAGTCTCGCTTACTAACTCAATTTACATGCATATTGGATGCTATTTCGCCGATGCCTTTATCCAGATATGAAAATTAGAATTCATCCTCTACTACAAACGCTTTGCCCGTGCTATTCGTGAGAATCGGCGAAACGGCAACAAAAAGAATAACACGCCGACGGACAGGTTATTCGTCTTGTTTAAATGTTATTTTTATTTAGTAAACTTTAAGTTTAACTTGTCAAATTATATATAATTTATTATATATAAACTCGTGCATTATATTTTAACTAAAAATAATAAAAACAAATATAAAAAGAAAACTTATTTTACTAACTTAATTTATAATTCACATATACATACAATAAGTTCATATGTTTTCACAAAATTAATTTGCCTGCATGTAATTTTATAGCGAACCATGTCATTTTTATTTCAACGTAATCAAAGATACAAGCATTTATGCTGACCTTTGTATAAAATTAGCCGCATGGTCGAAAAATCTATAAGGTACTCTCCGTGGAGTAAAGTAGGGTAGGTCGATGTTCGAAGTTATTTCCAAATCATGTTAGATTGTATGTGGGTTTCTCAAAAGTTACCTAAAAATATAAGCTTTTTCGCTGGTTTTTTTAATTAAATCAAATTAAATCAGCTTCACCCTGTATATTGCACACAGCAGGGTAGACAGAAGGACGTTAAGACACTCCGTTTCCCACTTTGATTGGTTGGTAATAATAAAAAGTATCTATTTTACGATTATTTGAGCTTCGGCTTAGGGTTTAAAGGTATTTCGAGTATTTTTTTAAACATATTTCTTGTATTCGTGTCATCATAAATCAACTTTCAAGGCCTCCCACGATTTTTATCAAAAAAATTTAAAATCAACCCTAACTTACAGTTATAAAATTTAAACGGAAAAATCCGTTATTGAAAATTTATAGAAACAATCACTAACAGTTTATATTTGTAGATCCTTTGGATATATACGCACTATATATCCAAAAAGTTAAATTTGTCAGCCTTAGAAATTGTAAGTATGGACTTTCCTATCTGAAATTGGTTTGGAACACTCCATAGTCGAACTCGACTCATACCGTTTTTTATCTTTCATTCATCACACACGTAGCGGCCGTGCAATTGATATTGTAATATAAGGAATTACCAATATCAGATGTAAAAAATAACCGTTTATATCGAAATTTTGGGCCAACCACTTTGTCATTAGGCCGACAGCAAATGATAAGTTTAAACATCGTTCTGCTATTTGAAGATAATAGTTAACTCTAGTTCGGGAATTAGAGTCTATTAATATAATGTCTCTAGGAGATATCATATCTTAGCGGTATTATGGTATACCAATTTCAAGATAGAGCCAAGAATTTCTAACAAGTTTGCATACAAATTACTCGGTTTACGATAATTCAATGCTGACCTCTATTTCGTTTGGAAGTTCCACATTTCTGCTCTTGCATCAAGTAAATTACTACGAATACAGGTTTATATCTATACATACCAATGTGCTACATTATATTTTACTAACTTAACTTAGCTTCACGCTTTATCTCTAGCGAGGTAGTCAGAGAGAACAGAGCGCCAAACGCTACGATCTCTAAATACCTCTTTTACTTCGTCCACTGTCATCAACCTCTTCGTACATGTCCTCCGGGTCCTCATGCTTTTACGTAAGCTTTCTCCAGTATCTCCACAGAATTCATCTCTCTTTAATTCTTCATTTTATCTCATGTTTAGCATATTTTGAAATAAGTGATTGCTGTACAGCGTTCATGAGAATACTGTGTATTACTAAAAATCAAAATCCTTAGATGTATGTTTAAAAAAAAAGGAAATGGAAATAAGCATGTACCGTTGCGCCATTAAATTTATATAGTCCGTATTCAAATCAGTCTCAGGGCGGTGTTCAACATCATTATTTAGCTGTTGCCTCTTTAGTATTTTTATGATTGCGTCCTATTATACCAGATACAAGTAACTAAGGAAAAATCGTTAATTGTTATTAGTCGTGGTGCGCCACGACGGGGCACAAAGTGTGACTGTAAAATCGACAAGTTGTGGATACGATCCCCACTCAAGGGAATGAGATACTTATTTAAATTCATATTTTGATTTCTTCGCTCTGGTGTCGTGGCAAAGCGCGGCGCTGAGTTCCGCCACTCAACACGTAATGCGAGCGAACTTGGCGGAAAGTGGGGGACGGAGTGTCTTAGCACTAGGTTCCCTCAGCTTACCACACAGCAGGGCTTTTTCTTTTTTTAATGTATTTTTTTAGCTTCATGCTTTTTACCACGTGCCATCTGCCGTGGAAGAGTTGTTAAGCCACTCTTTACCGAATTTTCAAATATCCAATCGCGGCTTAGACATCCAACATTGCGTGGTGGATGTCTAAGCCGCGATATATAAAACAGATGAAAACAATTCTTATTTAGAAAACGTTTAAAAATTTTAACGTAGCGGGACTCGAACCCGCTCCTCCTGGAGTCCCGCTGCGTTCAAATTTTTTATCGTTTTCTAAATGAGTATTTCTTTTTTCCTAAAAGTGGATTAACGCTTTAAAAATGTTAAAAGATGAAAACAATTTTAATAATATATTTTATTTTTGTTATTTTGATTTGGATAACATGCTATAACATTTACTTTCAACCAGCATATGGAAAGGATTTTTTTATAAATATTTATACTTTTTATTTATTTTTACACAACCGAAAAAATTTCAGCGAAGTGACAATAAAATTAATCATCTATTTTATATCATAGTTTTTGTATTTTTAGGGTTCCGTACACTTTAAGGAAAAAGTAACCATTATAACATCATTTTGTTGTCCCTCTAAAACAACAAATTCTAAATAGGTATGTCCGTCTATCTGTCTAAATGTCAAAAGCCTTTATCTAAAAATGCTTGTAAATATCGAGTTGAAATTCAAATCATATACTGAAGTCTACGGTTCCATGATTTCCTGAAAAAATCGTATTTCTACATTTACTTAAAAAAAAGATATGGCCGTTTATAGGAAAAAGTCTGAGTACTATGTACATAGTTGTTAAATCTTAAAAAATAATAGCCTTAAAAGGGGGGCAAAATTAGAGTATTAAGCCCGCTAGTGAGGTACCAGATGAAAGGGCTCTGGCCAAGCTAAGAATTGACTTGAATTTCAGAAAAAGAAAAAGCTTCTGCGAGACCTCTAATTTTTATATGGAACTCTCGGTGGGGAATCCGACTTAGGCTTGTCCGGTTTTTATTTTGTGCTACGTAAATAATATTTTAGTACATTGTAGATTTGACACGAAACTTTATGATCTAATACTATTTGACGGAATCAAACACGTTCATTGAGTTATCTCCATCGATGAGTTCCATTCAATACATTTTAGATCAGACCAGCTGGTTTAATTGAGTTATTTATCGTTTCACTGGTGGTCTCTTATAAGGTACACTTCACATAATTTTGTTAAAGTAAATTTGAAAATGTATTACTTCCTTTTTTTGTGTAGCAGAGGTGGGCAAAGAGAACGTAGTAAAGACAATACGTTTTTCAATTATAGCTTATTTAAAAGATTTTTTTAGTTAGGCCATACTTTCAAATACTTTTGAGGTGTTTTTTTTTTATTTTTGAGTTCCGCGCCTCAAAATGTAAAAACGGAATCCTGATAGGATCACTTTATTGTCCGTCTGTCAATACCAGTTATGTCAAGATCGCGTGGAGATATCAAGCTGGAATTAATATCAAACATTTTGGTCTATGATACCATGAAGCACAGGATCGTCCGTTGACCTACAATCCTAAAGTTGCTACGCATCTCGTTTTTTGATAAAATTATTTGAATTATTTTACTCGTTAGTACGGTACTGTACTTCACTCCAAAAGACTTATTGGCCCTGTATAGGGCCCAGATTCGACCTTATGTGGAGTAATGATCTCATCTCTGGGCTGGCGCACCCGAGGATTATTTTGTTGTCCATTTGTCTGTCTGTCGAGATCACTTACGGTTATTAAGCTGAAATTAATATTAAATATTTTAATTTGCGGCCCATTGGTTCACTGACAAAATCTAAGTTAACGCAATCAAAAGATTCAAGTATTTATGCATCGTTTTTGCTTTATTTTGTATGAAATACGCCGCATAATCAAAACCTATCAAGTAAATTTAAATTTATACTTTTATTTCTAGTTCATTTCATACAAAGTAAATGCACACAATCGCTAACTTAAGTTTGTCAACATTTACAAGTTTTACTGCCCCTTAACCAACAATCCTGACATTGGTGCCCTCGGTAGGTGGGTCCAACTTGCACTTGATTCATTTTTTATTACCTGATTTCCCTTAGTTCCGGTTTCAATTACAGAGGATGAAAAGAATGTAATAGTATTAATTATAAACTTCTGAATATACTATATATAGGCTAAATTAAATTAAGTTTCAATTAACCAGGTTGGCACCGATCCCAAAAATAACAAATTCTAAATAGGTTTTCGTTAAGTTTGTGCCTATAGGTGTAGTATTGAAGTCAATTTTTGTTTTTTTTAAAATCAATTTTATATAAAGACGAAGAAATAGCTAAATAAAGGAGAGAAGAGATGCAATTGGGACCGGGTTTCATGTAAGGTAAATGTGAGTTTAATGCCCACTCGGTGGTTAATGAGGTACTTTCATTTTGCTCTGATAAAAAAATCACGGCGCTAAGTTGCGCTGCAAATTGAGTGAAAAGTGGAAAATTGAGTATAATAACGTCAAATTTTCTTTCTAAACCTTCGAAAGACTATTTTAAAGTACGTTGCTTCTTTATTTAAATTGTACTGACACTTAAATAACTACTTTTCAATTAGTGTTTACAAACTAAACATTTAAAACCAAGTAATATAACAGCAATATACATTGTTTTTATGCATGTTACTATATATATATATATATATATATATATATATATATATATATATATATATATATTTACTTCTGAAGCAGAAATTTTAATGAAATGAAAATAATCAACTAATATCAGTAGTATATTAGTCAGTACTGTGTTCTGGATGGTCAACCATAATTTGGACTAGCGGTGGCAGACGTCATTTAGCGAGACGACCCGATTTTATGCCCAAAACTTTAATTTTTGCGACTTATTCCATGCACTTTCAGAATTCTTTTTAATTATTTAATTTTTTTAATAACTTACTAACAATTCCCCACGTATAAAATTCTCGTTTTTCCTCGTGACAAAATCTAGCAGCACCGATCTTCACCTACTTTGTCACTCTTCACTTTAGTATTATACAAGTACATATATATTGTTAGCAACTAATGAATTTATTACTAATGAAAATTTTCATATATTTTTATTTTACAGCATCACTAATCGCATATTCAAAGCATTCATCTTTCTTTCAATTTTCTTTTGCAATATTCACGTTGCCGTCATACATTATGCAGCTAATTCAAAATGAATTTGAATAAAAGTAAAATGTATTTGAATAAATTTTAATAAAACTTCACGTCGTACTTTACTTAAGGCAACTTATAAAATATTTCTATAAACTATAAAGTAAACACTAAATGATTTAAAAATATCAAAGTACTGTACTGAATAGCATTTATAACATTTTACTTTGTGAATCTCTACTCTATTAAGGCTTAATAAAATATGCTCTGTTTAACTGTCATTCAAAGCTCGAGCCAAATAGAAATAAAAGTGATATTGAATTAACTGGATTTAGTTAAAATAAAATAATGGAGCTTGACTATAATATGTTTCCCATTATGCACGAAAGCTGTAGGGTAACTATTGAATTTTGACTACTATCGTGTGTAGCTATTATATGAATGTAGGTACTTTTAATTTTCACGTTCGTTGCCCTCGCCTCTCGCGTACTAAAGTTAAGTTTTACGATGTTAAAATAAATGTTCCAATGTTTTCTGTATTTGATATTCAAATGGAATTAATTTATATGCTCTTATAGGCTTACGCTTTACTTATCAACATGCTCATCTGTAACAAATGTCGCACGTTTTTTTTTGCTGTATCCTGTAGACAGCAGAGTAGGCAGGGGGCATTTAGTCTTAATATATATGATATTTCGTTCCCCAATTTCCTGCAAATTGTGGAGAAATTGCATTTTGAGTGGTGGAATTCAACGCTGCTCTTTGCCTCGATACCAAAGCGAAGAAATGAATCTCTTAAATATTTCGTTTCCTCGAGTGGGAATCGAATCCACAACCTGTCCCGAATACAATCACACTTTATGCCCCTGCGCCACTACTGACTAACTTTAAGTTAAGTTAAGAGCTCAAGTTGTTATATAATTCCGTACACAGATTTACTA
Organism: Heliconius congener; assembly: GCA_018230605.1. Taxonomy (NCBI): domain Eukaryota; kingdom Metazoa; phylum Arthropoda; class Insecta; order Lepidoptera; family Nymphalidae; genus Heliconius; species Heliconius congener. The sequence goes on from DWAO01007273.1 coordinate 10,008, forward strand.
GAACGACAAGAGAAATAAATGCAACATAGGACGCCGCGATCGCGCTGGCGTGTCTCATGATTTCACTGCACGCTATTTTTATTAATGCTAGAAATAAAATTTATTACATTTTATATTTCGTCTTTGGTAAAACTTTGCAATTTTTTTTCATTTTTTAATATTTTTGACGAGTTTTTCACGGTATAGTATTTCTAGCCAGCCAGCTAGTGCAGGGGGCAAAGTATGAAAATCGTCTGGCTGTGGGTTCGATCCCCACTCACGAGGAAATGAAATATTTATTTACATTTATATTTTAATTTCTTCGCTCTGGTGTC
>DWAO01007274.1:0-10320 GCA_018230605.1 Heliconius congener
ATTCGGCAGAAAGTGGGGAACGGAGTGTCTTAACACTAGGTTCCCTCTGTCTACCGTACTGAGTGCGTGACACAGCGTGAAGCTGATTATTTATAGTAGTATTATATGTATGTATTCTGTATAGTTTTCTTCTGTATATTATATAGTTTATATAATACTAAGTCCTCACAAAATGTCATTATTACAGTTAAAACATCATATCTAATGCATATATTTGAATTATAAATTGAAACTCACTGACGTATTACACGTTAATAGTTAAAATTAAATTATAAATAAAGAGATATATTTATTAGCCCATGTTTGAAGAGTTCTTGTATATTTCTTTTTTAATTTTCTTTAAACAAATCTTTTCATTACTTCGAAGAAGTTTACTTTCTAAACATTCCGCCCATACTATCTAAACAGAGAACAGTACTATTCGATTCGGAATTGTGGCTTCTTAACAAAGGCGAAATTGTATTTAGGTCCTACGACGCTCGGCGCAAAGCAGTCCTTGCGGGAATACTGATTGATTTGAACCATTGTTCAATCAGTTTCTAAAATGTTAGAGCACGAGGCAAAAATAACTATATTTATATATTTTCATATTTATTCTAGTAATTCCTTTTTAAGTCTGTTCTTTATCATTTAAATTGACTTTCTATATTATTTTGTAACTTTATTAAATTCATAAAGTTTTGGTGACGCTCCGAGAGTAAAGCTATGTTTCATTCACAGGATAACAGAAAAAACGGTGAGATCTCAGTTTCTCGCGTTCTTCAGCTTCACTTCTTTAAGTAATACACAAGGCGTGGGTTTCCACCCGAGAGGGGGTTCTCGTATTCCACAAACAGGTAAGGCTTTTGTGAACCAGTTGCGATCTGCTATATTTTATGAAGTTTATTAACTTCATACTTAAACGTAAATTTCAAAGCTTTATGTAAAATTGTTAAAATTGTATATTAATTAGTTACTAGAATCATTTTAGACAATTCTTTTAGTGGGTAAATATAGGTATAGTATATTTATTATGCATTAAACTACCGTTTTACACTTTTCGCCAAATTATAGCATTGTATATTGAGTGGCGGAACTTAACGCCGCTCTTTGCCTCGTTACCAGAGCGAGAAAAATGAAATTATTTGATATTTATTGAAATACCCGAGGAGTTGTCCTCGAGTGAGAATCGCACTCATCAGCTATCGCGTTTACAGCCACACGTTTGCGGCCCTTCACCACGAATGTCTTCCAAATTAATATTTATTTAATTATATTATAAAAACTTGCAATATAGATGATATGAATAGTACAATAAGTACTGCCACCTGGCATATAATGTTTTTCAGATTTCTCTCTTTTGTTACCGTACAAACAGAGTTTTGAAAGGCTATTTATACGTCCCTTCTACGAAGACGTTTAGATAAATAAAGGGATCCTCGCGCTGTAATATAAGTAGACATATTTCGATCTCTTACTTCAAAAGGTAAGAAAGAGCTTAAGGCTGTGTAAATTCAATCGGTTAGAATGTTGTGTCAAATATATATATTTTTTTAGGTGATTCACAGATGCTGAAATTAATTAAACATATTGAAAATGTCGTTTGTTCATTACAATTTAGCGAATTATACACTTTTGTAGGTTAGCAATAACTTTAATACTTATGAATCATTATTGTTATATTTTTTTTCAGCTTCAGTAGGCAGAGGGTACTTAGTGGTAAGACACTTCCGTTCCCCACGTTAATATTAAAATAGTAACGTGAGGAACGGAAGTATCTTAATGGTAACGGAGTTCCCAGGTTATCTCTGCCTACCCTGCTATGTGCCGGATATAGCGTGAATATGAAAAAAAACATATCAAATACGTGCTTCATATTTCATATTATATTTAAGCATCCGTTCTATTACACGATGTAATATTGCGAAGTAAATCTTAAGGAAATCCTCATCAAAAACATCAAACATAAGCTATTACGTACGTAATATGTTCGTAAAACACACGAGTGTCGCGATATTGGGACGACGCGACGTGCTTGTAACAAAATTCCATTTATTATTTCTATAATGACATTCTTAGATACTGCAGTGATATTTTATCCTCGACGCGAGCACTGAGCACTGAAATTGCACATGATGATGTGACAGTCTCGCCGGCGAATACGGAAAATTGTTTTCACTAAGTTGAAAGTGTGCATTTTTCCCACGTTCCATGTTCGAAGCTCCTCTGAAAGTCTTTATACATTAGTTCACGTTCTCTGCGATATGTGTGTTTCGTTTGTCAAACGTACCTGTTTGATATTTTTATTGAAATATTTTTAAGGGCGTTATATAAAATGCATAAATTTTGTTATATTGGTGTGTTGAACTGAAAACGACTACTGCATGACTAGGTTATGGTTTTAAATCGTATGAAAAGAAATGTTTTTAACGATTATTTAAATTTATTCGGATTAAAGACAAACGTTCAACTACTTTTTTGTAGAGTATGAAATAGTGTAACAATATATATCTCTGACTTTGACCTATATGCTTAAATTCCGTAAAATTAATTATTAAATTTATACAAGTAATTCGAATATATATGTATATATTCGCTTTATTACAGAGATTTACCTTAAGTAATTCACCGAAGCTTACGTTGGATCCGTATTACTTGGCTACGTTGAACTTATTAGTTAGTGTCGGACTATTCATGACCTTATTTGAATACAGCGCCCTTAGAATCTGTATCTCTGCATATAATTTACATTCATTAAATAACAGAATGTAGATTATATATTAGAGATTTAAGTGGAATATATGATTATTTATATCTAGTTTTGTATGCCTTATGACTTATTTGGTTTGTTGTTAACCATCACACTTATGTGATGGCTAACAACTATAATAGGTTAATATCTTAATATATATTTTTTAATTTAAAGATATTTTTCTGTTATTAAAAATTGTAAAAAAACATTTAAATAAAATTGAAGATAAAAGTATCTAAATTAAATTAGCGAGTTTCTATACTTCCAACCTCATAACGTTATTCTAACACTTTTTGTTACAACGTCGAAAAATAAATTATAACATACAAAAAGTATCAATTAACTAGAGTCTCGCGCCGATTTGTCTCTGAAGATTTTAAGCAAATCGAAATAAATTAAAATGGTCAAATTTAGATAAAACCGTTACCGTACATCTGATATATATATATATAAAGATTATTTTTAACGTCCCGCTGTATCCTGCACACAGCAGGGTAGCAAGAGGGAACCTAATATTAGGATACTCCGTTCCCCATTTTCTGCCAAAATCTGGAGGCATGTTGAGTGACGAAACTCAATGCCGCGATTTAAAGAATTAATTTCATAATAAATATTTTCTTAGGTCGATCTGCACAGATTGAAATGACAAAAACGAATAATACTGCCAAACCCTTATCAATGCCAAAATGATCACGGTAGCGACTTATCAAATATATGTACTTACATTTATCGACTATCTCCTTAGAAACTTATTGCATTGTAATGGACAAGTGAAAGAAATGTATAAGTTTACGCATAATATTATTGACAAACATAATATATTTGTATTTATTTATCTTGACAGAAATAAATTAAATGGCTTTATTTATCAAGTTGATGAAATTTAACGTTATATATTTAACATAAATCTAAATCTGATACTTAAAACTGAAGAATTGGACCTGTGCATAATAAAATGATTGTAAGTTCCATAAATATGTGTCCGTCGTCATTATCATTTGAAGCTTCAATATATAATAATACTCATATAACATTTGGAAAAGGTCAAGATAACGGTCGAATTGACTCAGGACATCATAAAATAATAGATACTCTTTATTATTTTTTTAGAGTAGGCAGAGGCTCGAGAGGCATCTCGAGAACCTAGTGTTAAGACACTCCGTTTCCATTGAGGCATTTCTATTCCCCACTTTCCGCCGTATCCTGAAGGCTTTGCGTGTTGAGTGGCGAAACTCAACGCCGCACTACCTCGATACCGAAGCGAAGAAATGAAAATATTAAATATTTAATTTCCTCGAATGATAATCGAAGCCACAACCTATCTCTTCTTAACAATATTTTATAATGATTAAGAATATTCATTGCATTTTTAAGATTAGTTATTAGATTATCTGAAACACTGATATTTACAGCTCAAACAATAATTATGTTCAACAGACTGTGACTGGCTCTACCAAGACGTGTCGTGTCGTGGAGCTGGCTCGTGTGTCCTAGCAAGTCCTGGGTACCCTGGACTATATCCTCCACATCGACGATGTCGGTACCTCTTCGCTACCAACTCAGTACATACACGTGTCAAGATTATTTTTACATCCATTTTATTGCCTAAGGAGTAAGTACTGATATATTTTATGGAGTAGTATCAATTTCACGATCGTATTGTGTGTAGTCTGTATACCTCTGAGACAAATGATCTCGTCGTAAGTAATTTTATTCAACTTAGGAAATGGAACAAAAGGTTGTGGTATTTTATTTGAAAATAATATATTTTAACATGTTGTTTTTATGTACGGTGAAGAATGATTTTAATAGTAAGCTATAATGCAAAATCACAATAAAATTTAACGATTAACGTTACTTAACGATCTCCATTCATGTTTCATTAAAATATAAGGTAAAATATACTTAATTTAAATATATTAAATAATTGCTTATATTACATTTTTACAAGATAAAGAGGCTCTTAGCACTTAAAATATTCAATTAAATTTAATTACAAAATCATCTTTCTAAAGCTAGTGAAAGCTCAATGCTTGCTCGTGTATTTTGTAGGTTGCCTGAGACAGACCGAGAGCGACTGTTGATATTTCATCCATAATTATATTCAGAATGTTAATGAATAACGAAGGCCTTGTGTATTCTCTTTCTTGTTAGCTCAGCGTAGTTCAAATTCAAAATCCAACATTTACCTTACTGTGCTATTTCATTGATCGGGTTTGTTTACTTTAATGTGTGTATATTATGTTATCGGCAATCTGTATAATTGAGGTTTTTTATACAATATCGGTTTTGTTGTGTAACCGATAAAATCTGTTTTGTTTGCCTGACCCCCTTAATTTCTCTTTTTTTACATATATTACATGTTGCGTATTTGCTATTTAATACAATACGTACGTTACGTATAAATGTTTTAGGTATTTTACCAATATCAAGGGAGTCTAAGGCTATACCGATTTTCTATACAATTACTGTGTATTGTATAGAATTCCGGATTATACAGATTGCCGGTAACATATACATATATTATACAAATCATTTATACTTAACATTCTTATTATACATATTTTCGTCTTTTACTTCCAATCTTTTAGTAATTCCACTTTTTGTGAAGTTGGGATAATAGAATAGATATATACAATAATATTAAATGTAGAGAAAAAAATATTTTTAGAATACTAAGAAGTGAGATTTGAAAGCATTACCAATAGAGCTATACTATCACTTCGTAATGGAATCCAATAGTTATAAGTTGAAATTTTAAAATGACGACGCCAACAATAATCACGATGACAATAAAAATATATGATGTTTATAAAACATATACTTTTATTTTGCTTAATTTACATGAAAAATTTGAAAAAAACTTCGACTTCAAAGGTTTTCTCAGTAATATAAAGGAAGCATCGTTAAAAAGCCTCGAGAGGACCGTTCTATGTCAATTCCGGCGGAAGCATTTTTATCAGCCGCCCGCATGAAATCCATTCGTATGTTGAAAGGCCGCTGAACAATGTCTGTAAATAAAAGAAACTCTCCGTATCTCTCTTTCGCTCTTATGAACACGTTCACTAAAATTTATATATGTATACAATATTAATGTCAGAAATGTCATTTATTTATTTATGTATAAGTATACATTATAAAAGTTTATTTTAAAAATTACATAAATATGTTTTTATTTATTTAGAGCCATATCGCAGTGGCACAGTGTGTGACTGTAAGTGCAATAGTTGTGGGTGCGATTTTCATTCGAGGGAATTAATTATTTTATATTTTATTTTTTGTACTCTGGTAACAAGACAAAGCTCACCGTTGACTACCCCCTCTCAACACACAATATTTCGATAATCAGCGGAAAGTAGGAGACGGCGTGTCTTAGCACTACGGTCCCACTGTCTTGTAGACAGCTCAAAAAATCCTCGCTAGCTAAAATTGCTTTGAATATATTTAAAAAAAATGTTGCTGTATTTATATGTAAAAAATATGGACTTATTTAATTAAAATTTAGTTAATTAATAGAAATTAGAAAAGCTAATATTAAATTTAAAAAATATTTCTATTTTTTACATGTAATATAATAATATTGAAGTTACGACGTCTGTACACGAGTGTCTTTGAAATATAAAAGTGTAATAAAATAAATATAATTAATGTAAAAAATATCCATATTTCTATAGCTTTTAATTAATGTGAAATGTAGATATAAAACAAGGTCGTACATTTTTATACCCGAGCTTATATAATGTGACAATTTTTCAATGGCAAACCGCGCACTAAATATTTGTATGAAGACGCTTCACTCACAAGTAGATATACTGCATTGACGCTCTCTACCTAGAGGAACTTAAACATTTTATACCACCAATTAGAAGAAAATACGGTCCATATCGTATTCATTCCATATTAAAAGCAGTGAATCAAATGCAGGGCACTATTCATTGCATTTGAAATGGCGTATGGGTGTGGTTGAAGAGTACTCCCGACAATTGGTAATTATCACCTCTTTGCAGCAATTGTACCACGGACTATTTAACGTTGCGGGCTGGCAGCTCGCCCTCTGCTCCGGTGCTTGCGACGCTGTGTTCCGAGAGAAGTGCCACATTGGAGCATCCCGGGCCGAATCTATTGTTGGAATTCAAGTAAGGTCGATTTAGCGGAATCCCATTGATGGCAGTTCACTGTATCGTCACGGCTTTGTAAAGCTAATTTTCATCTCGCATTAATACTCACGTTTGATTCAAATACGGAACATCGATTTTATTAATTAAAGTTTATTAATAATATGCATTTGGTATTTGATAATGATTAAAATATTAGTTATGGAGGTTGTTAATGTTCTCTATATATAAATTAGTATGTTACGCGTGGCTCTTTGATGCTACACACTGCTGATATATAATTATGCGCAGTTATCATAATTGGTTTGTATCGGTTATGTCGATACCTTATTACGCATTCATCTCATCTATAATTTATAATATAAATATTAAGCAACCATTAACGATTAAAATGTATAATGAGAGGTTAATCGTCGATTAATTTATTTAAATAATTATATACAAATAACATATTTCATGGAGCAACTTTAATAATTTTCCCAAAAAATGTGATAATTAAAATAATATCCAATTGATAATCTTCTTATTTGCTAAATATTTTTTATAGATGATATAAATAGGTTATTTTATAAAGTTGATCACAAATAATATGTTAGTTAAAAATTGCTAATGTATTAAAATCTATTACATCGAATATAATAAGCGTGTTCGAACCTAAAGCTACGAAGAAACTTTTTTAGAATAATATATTACTCCAATTCTTGGTATGACATGTTATTTTTCAATAATTTGCAGTTATCATATAAAATAAAGAATTACCGTAGTAGTCGATGCTCATATAGCTTCTATTTTTTTATGGGCTAGGATGAGACTTAAAAATGTTTTGCCTTTAAATTATTATTTTTTTTCTTTTTTGTATCTTTACAAATCTGCACTTTTAAATAACTGTGTAGATTTAAATTCCAGTCTTTAGCTTATAATAAACTCGCATTATTTCAATTTAATCCCTTAAAATTATATTGTTTCTGTGGTATTACATACAATCTCTTTCCAACTCCAATACTCTGACCCAATTTGTAGCGAGGTTTAACCACTTACACTGCAGAACTGCTACTATTTATTGCATGACGGAACTTTATTCGTACTTTCTTATTAAACTGTTTTAACTGGAGCCCGTTGTGGTTATTGTGGCTTGTTAGTTTCAATTGAAATATAATACAAATATAAATTTTACTTAACTCATAGTTAAGTAAAGTTTAAATGTAAAATATTTTGTTATTTAGCTCTGGACCACTGGTACCACCATACGATTACAACGGTTTCATAGCGAAATTGGAGTTTCTGGAAAAAATTGACACTAGTGGTCCACCACCAACAGTGGCCGCCTCGCCGCCTCTAGCTGCATTAACACATTATACACATGACAAGAAGCCCAGCTACTTATCAGGTTAGAACAGAAATATATTTATATTTTGCCTTAGAGTAGTGAAAAATTGAAAAGGCAATAATAATAATATTAATGTGACGGTAGCGAGACGGAGTCGCTAAATCTGACACTCACAAACGCTCTATTCGTTGGTTTACATAAAATCTGTCTGTTTTCTATATTCTATTTGGCAACCAAACGATTTCAAAGCATCCTTTTGTAACCAAAATAAGAATAAAATTTTATTTCATATTTATTATTTGTGTCCGTGAACAAACGTGCCTGAAATATTTATATTTAAATAGACTAAATCAGCTGCATCCCGCACACAGCAGGATTAAGACACTTCGGTCCCTACTTTCTGGAGACATTGCGTGTTGATTGGCGGAATTCAACGTCGCGCTTTGCCTCGACACGAAAGTGAAGATGAAAATATAAATTTTACACAAATATTTCATTGCACTAGTGGGGATCGAACCCACAACTAGCCGCATTTATAGTGACATCCTAGTGCCCCTACACCACGACTAGCCTCTGATATTTACTCATATGAGAATTTAATAAAAAAAGCATTGGTAGCATTTAGTAGATACGTATTATTTTGCTGAAGTATTTGAATAGAATTAATAAAAGCATTCAGAATGTAACATTTATACATATATGTCTTTTATACCATTTAAAGCAATACACGATTTGCTTACATTTTTTTTTCTCATGTGCCTACTTTTGGAGTGGATAATCGATACCTTTATGTTTGTTTATAATCCGTTGTGTTGTAAGGTTATTGAGTTTATATTCAATAAAGTATCACAAATTGTCCTCTAGATTTAGTGTCTATATCTTAACCAATAATTTCTCTATTGCATTATTCACATATTAATTCATTCTCTATTCACGTGATTATTTATAAGACTTTAAATTAAAATATTAGAACATATATATTTACTTAATGGAATACATATTTTATAATGATGTAGGTGAAAGGACTTCAGGACAAGAAGTAGATCCCGTATCAAATGAGATATTAAGCAACCACGGCGGGCATATAGGTTGCGGGGCGACTGTACGTGGATATGGCGTTGGCGGCACTCGCTCTGGTCACTTCGATACTAGAGCCACAGCGTGGCGTTCTCAGTGTGCTATACATTTGCTTGGGATACCTACAGATGTGGTTCTAGTTTCACTTTTTAATTATAATTTGAGGTACATCCCCTATAAAATATAATTTCCTAAAATTCATCGACAAATTCTTGAAAAATGAATTTATTTTTATTTATATATTTTACTGTAAATAAATACAGCACCGTTTTTTGTTGTGACCAGATTGCAGAGTTGTAGATCTCATATAGAGATTTTAGAAGGTCTTCATGAATTTGGTGGGAGAGGTGAAAGAGCAGACAGATTCGAAAGAGGTGATAAAGCGTTATTACGAGTTTGTGGTCAAACAGTAAGAGAAGCAAGAGATCCTGCCGGCAGGTTTCTTGTACGACAAGCTATAACATCTAAAAGTTCTAATTTGACGATACTAGTTAGAAGAGCAACATCGCAAAGTGTTGACGAAGAAGAATTTGTTGATGGGGCATTTGTTTTTCACGACGGTACGTAATAAAAAATATGTGTTAAAGAAATATTAGAAACAATTAATGCTTATTTATTTCTGCATATTATTTCGAACATGCTAGATTTTTTTCTTGGTACAAACGATACAAATTTAATATTAGTTTTCGCCGTATAAAAATTAAAAAGAATAAATATACTTTTTTTTCAATAGAACAACATGAAGGTACAGTGTCTCCAGATGCAACTTGTGCGTCAACACATTATGGACTAGCCGCACCTGCTCATGGTGGTGTCTCTGCACCATCACACCATCACATATTTTGGAATATTGAAGAGCGACTCATGTGCACACATCGGTTTATTCCGGCTTCTAATCAAAGTGTCACTATTGAAGTAAGAACGTTAACTTTTAAGATATCATTTTTTATGTAAATACTTGTATTAGTATTGTAACACATGAACAATAATTTACATACACATACATAATTTACACATATTTTTATTATATATATATATATATATATATATATATATATATATATATATAT
>DWAO01007275.1:0-10319 GCA_018230605.1 Heliconius congener
TGCCACCGGACGCGAGTCCGTCATCCCTTTCGTTATGCGTTTGAACGAGTGGGACGGAACGCTGAACGGCGTCGGTGTGCGACAACGACGAGCTAAGGTCTTCTCTGTTAGGTGATTTACTTTTGTTTGAGCGGTCTCCACCTATCGCTGTGTTTATTTCTGCAAAGTGCGGTAGGCCGGTAGGCCCACTATCCATAAAATAACTATTTGTCACACAACTACCGCCACGATTATTATTTACGTAACGGTCATATGCGGTTTCAACTGATAATTTTTTAAGGCCTTGTATTTCACTCTTAATTTCATCAAGACGGTCTATCGTTAAGCATGTTTCTTGCAGTGTTTTTATTTCCTTCTGCATTAAAATGATGTCCTTTAACAGCCTAGTTGCATCAAGGTGATCAAAGGTCACTGGAGGTAGTTTATGCAATTCTTTAGCAACAAAGATCGGAGTTTCGTCGGGGTCAATCTCTTTGAAAACTGCAATTATATCATACATGTCCCGATTAGTTCGTCCACTTCTCTTCCGATTAATTCTTCGCTTTGTCGTTTTTATAGATTCGAACAACAAACACTTTGCACCTTCTATATCAGTTGAAGAGAAGGATGCGACGCAAATACGAACAATACTTTCTTCATCCATAACATCCACTTTGTTTTGAATGAATGCTAATATTTCAGAGATAACTATATTACAGTTGTTACACTTCACTATATTAGACGACGACGACGCCATATTAGCAATCAAGGAGCACAGCGACGTGCTCTCACTTCGGAAGCGCGCGCGTCGTCTTACTAGGACTCTAGATTCTTTCTACCTACCTTGCAGTGTACGGTATATAGCGTGAAGCTATGAAAAATAAGATATTTTATAATGTACGTAGATACTAAAGATGTTTCTCATCTCCACCGAGCAAGAGCCAATATAGTACTTTAAACTCACATTGAATATTCTATAGCATCATTATATTCATAGATCTGTTTGAATATTAATCTTGATCGAATTCGTTCCCCACTTTTCGCCATATTTTCTATACAATAATGCACGCAGTGTGATAAGTGGTGGAACTTAACACCGCGAAAAAATAAAACCAATTCATTCCTCAAAGTGAAAATTAAGTCCTTTAGTCCCACTGCGTCTCGACGATATACTAATTATATAAAGAAATTTTGAAGTTATATAAAATTCTTTCTGTTCTATAACTTTCTAGTATTAATCTCTAAAGTTTCAAAAACATCTCGTATCAGGCCATATTCTATGAAAACGACTTCAATTTGAACTTCATAAGCTCCATACGGTATGTAAGGTCACGTCTGTTTGGTTCGATCCGAGAAATATATGCATGCTTCACAACGATGGTTGATGGTTGAGTGACAGAAATTTTAAATAAATCTATATTATATACTGTACTCATTTAATTTAAACTTCTCGTTTAAAATTTTTGATATCACTCCCGTGGCGCAATAATGCAGAGCTTATAAATGTGATGTTTATAAGTTCTATTTCCGATCGGAGAAATAAATTGGGTTTTATCATACAACACTGAATATCTAGATCTGGCAGGAAGTGGAGTGTTTTAACACTAGGCTCTGTGTGCTATTAAATACAGAATAAAGTGTAATACTCGAAAAATACGGTCAAGTTTGAGTCGGACTCGCCTACCGACGTCTCCATACCTCTCCACTTTCCGCCTCAACACTATTGCCCATTTAATTTATCGAATGGAAATTGAACCCACAACCTTTCGCGGTTACAGTTACTCGTGATCCTGTACCACGACATACATAACTTAAAATAAACACACTAACACAAAAACAATTATTACAAAACACTTTAGTATTGCAAATTTCAATTTACCGATAACATTAAGAGCCTCGAGTGATATCGAAAATAATTCTGTTCCACAGAGCGTTCTATTAATGTTAATTTACTTTAATTACTTAGTCATTGACGTATCTCATATGCAAATAGCATTGCCAACGGCGCAGGTTAATATATGAATTGTTCTATAATTTTTGTTGTATATTAAATAATAGTAAGGTACCCTTTTTGTAAACTGGGGGACGGAGTGTCTTAACACTAGATTATACTAATATACGTAGGGAAGGGACTTCAGACAGTGGAACCTGACCTTGGGTCTTAATCCCCATCTACTCTGAGCTCGTGTCCGGTAATATATTGTGTTGTGTGTGTTTATGATTTTCTTACTGTCTCTTAATAACAATATTTCTAATTATAAATATAAATAATATGGCACAAATTTATTAAAAGCGAATGTTATAATTAACATCAAAAAAACTTCTATTACCGCAATTTCAACTTGGCATAATTCAAAAAGTTAAACGCTAAAAGGACAGGCTATTTTTAGTTTTAATTAATTTTTATATTAAAGTGCCTCACTCGCAGTTATCGAGCTTATAAAGTATCTTCTTTATGTTTTGTTTCAGTTTTTCAGTTGTAAAAGCTTAAAAGACGTGAAAGAAGTATTTTTAAAGAAAGTTATTTTGAATTCAATGTACTGTAAAATCGGATGATAATATTTATAAAAGTAGCTGTTAGTACTGTAGGCAGACGGTACCTAGATTTATATATAACATACCGTTATCCATTTTCCGTCACTTTTGTAGGCATTGCGCTGTTGATTGGCGGAACTCAACGCCACGCTTCTCATCTAAGCGGAAAAATGAAACGATTAATATCAAACTTTATTCCATTTGGTAGCAGGTTCTATGCCGACTCTACGAAATTAATACATTTAATTTTAGCGCCAAAATTTTTTTTAGTTTCAGAGGAAAGTAGTCCTAATAAACTCCGTTCTTCACTTTCTAATGCCTCTAGGCTGTACGTGTAGAGTGTCAGAACTCAACACCGCAACTTATCTTGCAATGTCTAAAATTCTGGTGGAAAGCAAAGAACAGAGTGCCCTAGCATTCACATCCTGCTATAAGGAAATAAGCGTGAAATGGACAAAATATATTAAAAAAGAGGTATTAAAATTGGTCCTCCAAGATTTCTTACGTTTTCATAGAAGCGAGGTTTCGAGGTCCACGTGTACATTTAATCTTATATACATTTGCTAAAAATAGGTTTTTATTCTTAATGTGGAATAACATGTTTAGAAATGTTAAAAATATAAAAAATCTATTAAAAATAATATTTGGAATTTATCAAGTTATGATATAATAACATATCGGAGACGAAAACGCAAGTAGAAAACTTTGTAACTTGTTTGTCACTTACAGACTCATGGTACGTTACTCGCTGCGAGATAAATACTTCTTGAACTTTTGCTTTTCTATATATTTTTGGTTGGATTTGTGAAAATTGTAATAGATTTTTTTTTTATTTTTTCAGTTTCACACTGTATGCTGCATATAGGATCGTAGGCGGAGGGAACCTAGTATTAAGGCACTCTGTTCGCCTCGTTTTTAGAGATATTGCTTATTGAAAATCCAAAATTAACACCGTTTTATGTCTCTCTCGAGTGAAGGTTATATGACAGACGCTGTGAGTAAACCTTACCTTACCCGTACCTCGAGTAAAAAATATTACTACTAAATACTTCGATCTGGTAACAAGGCAAAGTGCAACGTTGATTTCTGCCACTCAACCCGGAATGTCTCAAGATTTTTGACATAAAATGGGGAACGGAACTGTATAAATGAAAACGGAGTGCCTTAACACTATGAACCCAGGTTACCTCTGCCTACTTTCCTATGTGTTTCTGATACTGCGTGAATTGTTGTCAGTACTACTTACTTCATTTTCTTTTACTTCCTATATATCACCTGCTTGAAAACTACAATATCCTATTTGCAGTTGAACCTCACAACGGTTTTTCAAAACTATATTTCTCCATTCTGAATAGAAAACGTAAAGAACAGTAAGACAAAGAGCATTATCGAGCTTTTTAAATTATAACAGAGGAGACAGAAAAATCTTAGTGCTAAGACACTCCATTCAATACTTTCTACCCAATTTTCAAGATCTAAGAAATTAAAATAATTCATTACCCAAACGGAAGTCGAACCCATTACCTCCTTATATTCTGATAATTATATATAAAATATAAACAACAATACCGGCCGCTATACAGAAATTATTAGAACTGAAATAGTAAATTACGAAGTCAAACAAAATAAACGTTATGTACATTGGAATTAGCCGGGGCAACGGGAAGGCAGCTCGTTTATGAGTAATAATGATCTTTACGAATCAATATTGTTCGTCAAACATCTAATTATAGGATAGAATTTTGAATTTAATGAACTGTTTGGTTTTGTGTTTAAGAAGTTAATGAAGGCTAGACGGGCGAAGTAACGTGGGATTGTAAACGTGGCTGTTTGTAGGTTCGACTCCATTCAAGGAATCGAAATATTTAATATTTTAATTTTTTTGCTCTGGTGTGGAAGCAAAGGTGGTGTAGAGTTTTGCCACTCAACACGCAATGCGTCTTGAATTCAGCCTAACCTGTTATCGGAATAGAGGGTGAAGCTAAAAACTTAATGAAAAGATCGTGGGTTCACGATTACGTCGCTTATTACACAAATTAAATGAACAAAAGATAGAGAGAACATGCCTTATGTTCTCTCCGCTTTCTATCCCGTTCCTTGTTTTCTAGTCAATTTAGAGGTATTCGGAAGTATGGGGCGGAGTTTAATGCGGCATTTTAACTTTGAGGCAGATTGAGGGAAGGGAATTAAACGTGCACATTCAAAATAAAAAAATATTAAACACATTCTAAAATATAAATTTTAACTATAAAAAAAATAGCGAGCGGAACTTTACGTTATTTACAGACGAAACCACTGTATTTAGAAAGTTAATGCCTATCTACATTAAAGAGTTAAGGGTTTCTCTTAAATTTTCACAAATTCATTACATTTTTCCAAGTTCTTGCAGAAACGGAAAAATACAGCATTTTTTCTTCGTTTCACGTTGTAAAATTTGCACAAATAATTGCGAGTGGTGACAAGTACCTACTAATATAAAACGTCAAAGTCGGAACAGTCATTAGGTATTCTATTGCACGTACGTAAACGCTGTTCATAGAACTTTATACGTCAAGGGGAAACTTCAAAGTAGCTGCTGAAGGATATACTTTGTTACCGAGAAATCGATAATTGGTATCTATTTTTAAATTTAGCGTTAACAGGTAAAATTGTTAGTATTTATTTTTTTATTGGTGTCTATTTTCTGGTCTTGGAAACGAAATAGGACAAACTATTTAAAAATTGAGGATGATTTCTTAAAAATGTTGAGACAATTTATTAGTTTTTTTTTTTATTTCAAATATGTTATCAAAGGTAACTTACATCGTTATTCTCAAAAATGTAGGCAAGGTATAAACGGAAAATAAATCTTCATATTTTTTGAATACAATAAATTGAAATAATTAAAATTAAATCAGCCCCACGCTGTATCTTACACACAGCAGGGTCGGCAGAGGGAACACTCCGTTTTCCACATTTCGCCGATTTCTGGAGCATTGCGTGTTGTGTGGCGGAACTTAACGTCGCACTTTTCAACACCAGAGCGAAATGAATTAACCAGAAGAAATGAAAATATAAATGTAAATAAATATTTCATCTCCTCGAGTGGGGATCGAACCCACAACCAGTCGATATACAGTCGCACTGTGTGTTACTGCGCCACGACTGGTCTCAATATTTTCTAAATTAACATGAATATACCCATTCCACCGAGTGGGATTCGAAGTTACAACGGTCGCGTTTATTTTTTTTTATACAATAAATAATCTAAAACAATATTGAGTCTAAGCTAGAGAAGTCAAATTAATATAAACCACTAAACGCCAATATCATTAATCCAGATAAAACATTGAACTACAAACACCAATTATATTAATAAATCGAATAGATAAAATTAGTCGCCAATGTGGCAAAGTGACTGTAAATACGATAGTTGTAGGTTTGATGGCCCACTCAGGCAAATATTTTTTAATATTTTCATTTCCCTGTTCTGGTAAACAAAGTGTGCTAAGAATTTCACCACACAACACGTGATATCTTGAAAATTGGGCCATTAGTAGCATAGTAGTATGAGCGTGAAACCGCAAAAAGAATAAAAATATTATTCTTTTATTATTTAAAAAAGAGCTTTACGCATTTTTGCATAGCACGGTACAAGAAACCTTATGTTGAAACAATACAACCACTATCCCCACAACTACCTACCCACATTACGGGTTAAGTGGCGAAACTCAACGCCGAGATTTATCTAATAGATAAGAGAAAAGAAAATAATATATTCACATAATATCATCATTTTCATATCTAGTACAATTATTATAACAAGTAACCTAACTCTAATACTATATGACGTTTCATTTAGGTTCATCCACAAATTTTGAAATTACCCATCCAATTACAGAATAAGCAATAAAATCTTCTGGAATAGACTGAGTAACAGATGCGATAGCCTCGCGTCCCGGACCTTTCTGGATGCGAAATGAAAATCCGTATTTCGCGTAATAGGCCTATGTAGAGCTATGTGGTTTAGAAGGGACAAATGTTCAAATAATACCACGGTGGGCCTTTTTGAGATAAAATAGTATTTGTTTTTTATGTAATTTACGCTGTATCCCGCAGTGGTAAGATACTTCGTCCCTATTTTCCACCGAATTCTTAGAGAATTGCGTGTTGAGTGGTGGAACTAAACATTGCGCTTTATTACCTCATTACCAGAGACCACAACCTTGCATCCCTGGTAGGCAGAGGGATCCGAATGACAAGACACTCCTTTCCTCACTTTTCCCCCAATTTTCAAAATATTCCGTACTGAGAAGCGGAACTCAACTTCTCATTTTGTCTTATTATAAAAAAAATCAGCTTCACGCTGTATCCCACACACGGCAGGGTAGGTAGAGGGAACCTAGTGTTAAGCTACTCCGTTCCTCACTTTCTGCTGAATTCTGGAAGCATTGTGTGTTGAGTGGCAGAACTCAATGCCGCGCTTAACCTCGACACCAGAGCGAAGAAATGGAAATATAAATTTAAGTAAATATTTCATCTCCTCAAGTGGGTATCGAACCCACAACCAGTCGGTTTTACAGTCACTCTTCGTGCCGCTGCGCCACAACTGGCCTCAAATATCTGTCTTATTATAAGTACACGGAAATAAAACTAATTCATTCCACCGAGTGGTAATCGAAACTATAACCCTCATACCAAACTTTACTGCGAAACGACCTCTAATAAAATTAAAATAAATACATCCGATACATTCTCCAAAGTCATACCTGTTCTACAAGCGTACAGTATAGATGGAAACATTCGACTATTGTCAGGGCTATTCGGGATTCAAATAATGAAGGGTAAAGAATGGGTACCGGATCGAAAATGGTTTATTGTACCGCGTAGATAATTTGCTCAAGATTCACTTAGAAATGTTTATTGGATTAAAGATTGTGTTTCAGCTTCATATTGCAGGTTAGAAAGAACTTAGTGTCCAGGCTCTCTGTTCACTCTCCGTTCAAATTTTAGAGATTTTGTATGCAGTGTTGAAAGTGAGTTATGTGCTTTGTATTTTCTTTTTTTTATCACATACAAACTTTCTCATTTTAGAATGCAAACAGTATATTTTTAATCAAAAGTTCTGGTTATAAATCTATTCCTAACATAGACCTGCTAACTAAATTCGTCTAAAATTATAATAACCACGTCGTAATTGAATGCCGGACAAACAACGTAGGACTTTGGCACGAGATACTTTGGGGAGCGGAAAAGAGTGATTTTTTTCAATTCCTTTGGGAAAAATGGGATTTTATGTTTTGCGGAAACAAAGTAGCCGCTACATTTTTTTATAATATTATTATTCTTCTTCACATATTTTCTGAAACTAGCGGAAATGGCGAAGAAGGATTATTTTCAAAACGACGCGCAATAGAGGCCGTCGTCGTGGCACAGGAACATAAGGCTGTGAATGTAACGCGACAACTTCGATCACCAAAGAAATGAATTATTATTTATTAACATTTTGCACAAGACCCGGTGTTGGGTTCCGCCACTCAGCACGCAATGTCTCGAAAAGTGGGGCACGAAGTGTCTTAACACTAGGTACTCTCTGTTTACCCTATATTTGCTGGATATATCATGAAGCTAATTAAATAATTTACAAGTCTTAAAGTTATTATTCATGATGTTAAAACGAAATATAATAATAAACTACAATTATGAAAATGTCCAATAAATCTTAAAATCCACACCATAAATATAAACTGCACGGGTCATTAAAACTGTAATTAAAGTTTGTCTCACTCGGGACTCGAATGCAGGGCCCTTGAGAATATTACGAAGATAGAACTCCGTGCCAAATATAGATCTTTATTAACTCGACTGCTTTTACGTAGTTTAGTTTCAAGATGAAAGTTAGATATTCAGAAGAGACGGCAAATGACGATGAAAAAAGAGTATTTTATTTTAAATGGCTTGTGTTTTCAATTTCCTTTCCTAGTTTCGGTTCCTTTTTAAAATAACTGTATAGTTTTTCATATAGTAGTAGGCAGAGAAGACCAATTTTCACTTTTTGTTCGACTTTGAGACATTCATTTTTTTTATCCTGTATATAGCAGGTTAAGAAAAGGAAACCTGGGAACATAATGTTATGACACTCTGTTCCCATCAATACGCTTCCATTCCTCACTTACCACTCTTTTAATCGTATAAATGTTACAACTGCCAAATAACATTCACTTTTTTACCAACCCAAGCGATACGAAAGTTGCTTAAAATCTTTTTCACCTTATATTCCCAAAGCATTTCCGAGTGTCGATATTTAAAAAGCATGTTTCTCTTTCGCTGTCTACTGGCGAAGTATTAATCGGTACTAGCGTAGAATATATGACCGGTTAGATTATACCGACCATTACTGCCTTTAATATTGTTGCACTATTAAAAAGTAGTTTTATATTTCAGCTTTTTATAGGAGTTTTTTTACTTTTTACGTAATTCTTTCTTTGAAATATTAACTAGCTATATATTAGCTCTGTCTTCGCTCGCGTTGATATTTTTAATCGAGTGTCAATTGTTAATAAAAACATCAAAAGAAAATATTATTATACTTATTTAGAAAACGTATAAAAATTTGAACGTAGCGGGACTCGAACCCGCGCCTCCTGGAAACCGACCAGGCGCTCTGACCACTAAGCCATACGAAATTTTTATACGCTTGTTTTTCTTTCCTAAGTGTAGAATAACAATTTAAAGATTTAAAAAATGTTTTTTCTAACGCTGTATCCCACATGCTTCTATAAAGGCAGAGAAACTAATAATTAAATAGTGTTTTGTAATTTAAAAGATATACGTTTTGAGTGGCGGAACTTAACGCCGTGTGTTGTTAGAGCTAGGAAATGAAAATCTATCATTCTGCTAATGGAAATTAAACTCACAGTCGTCGTGTCGTCTACAATCAGACAATACCACGAATGCTGCTAAAAACTAATATAAGATTTAAAATAGCGAATTGGATGTCAAACACTATGATTATTAAGTTCAAAATCTATACTTTAAAATAAAAAAAATCAGCTTCACGCTGTATCCCGCACACAACAGGGTAGACAGAGAGAACTAAATGTTAAGACACTCCGTTTCTCACTTTCCACCGAATTCTGAAGGCATTGCGTATTGAGTCAGTCCATATTTTCTTTATAATAAATATGAAAAAAACAAAAACAACACTTTTATATAAAAAATTGGCAATTTTACGATTCTGCAAAGGTAAAATGCACTCGTAATTAAAGAACTAAACTGTTGCCAATCGTCCACTGGCACCGTGCCACGGCTTCGAGGAGCAAACAATCAAATATATATGAAAACGCGATAACTCTTCATGATATTTCATTCTGGGAAATACCATTTTCTTACTGAATTGAAAACAAATTTTACGTGATATTTTAAAAAGTTCACTCTCAACTAACTTTAATAGTTGCAAAATATTATGAACGTTTTAACTAATGGAAGACTCTGTTTGTGTCTAACTTTGAGTGAGATGTGTTTTGTTTTAAACTCGTATTTAGTGTGAATTAAAATAGTGTTTTTTTTCTTCACTATATTTGTGTGAAACAAAACATTCTTTAATTGTTTACAATATTTTTTTACAGAAAAAATATTTTTTTTTAGTAAACATGAAAAAATTGAACACTACCTACTAATCTATGTCAAGCTACGTCGAAATTCTTACATGCTTATTACAAATAATTCATGTTGTTAGCATCTCTTATTACAAATGATCTTATCTCTATACATAATAAGACAATAAAAATATTTTGTCTGTACATTTAGTAATTTTGACTGAAATG
>DWAO01007276.1:0-10319 GCA_018230605.1 Heliconius congener
AGCCGAATTACATGTTAATTATAATTTAATATTATTTAAATTAATAGCAACTTATAGTAGTATATAGATGAGTACTGTATGGTGGTATTTAGGTGTATTTGTCTGAGGCAGATATGTATGTCTGCATCTAAGCTTCCAACTTGTCAAGCAAAGTGAGACGATAATGGTGCCAAAATGTGAGGAGGGACGTAGCTCATTATAAAGATGAGTTTTGTATAGTTAGATGTGTGTGGAAATATCAAGAATTAAGAAACATATACTCCCCGGGTTTTAGAAATTTTAAAAATCATTCCGTTAGCACACTGACAGATAATAGCTCACGACGGTTCCACAGTATAACGTTCGTATTCTTCTAGTTCGTTTGTTCGTCTTCTTATTTTATACACAAATGACACTTAACTAGTTTATTTTACAAAATATACAGTAAATTATATATTTTAATACATATTTTTTAATTTAAATTACGGAGCTATTCTTTTGACATGTTGCCTAGCCCAGTGTTGCCAGCCATATCAATTTTTTTCAATAAACCATAAAGATGTTGAGGTCGGTGGTGGCGCAGGGGCACAAAGTGTGATTGTAAAATCGACTGGTTGTGAGTTCGATCCCCACCCGAGGAGATGAAAAATTAACTTAATTTTTATTTCCATTTCTTCGCTCTGGTGTTGAGGTAAAACTCTTCGTTGAGGTCTGCCATTCGACACACAATGCGTCCAGAATTCAGCAGAAAGTGGGGTACAGTGACTTAACACTAGGTTCCCTCTGCCTACCCTGTTGTGTGCGGGATACAGCGTGAAGCCAATAGCCATAGCCTGATTTTGCGAAGACAGTAGTTCTTAATTTTATGTCAAACATCGTTTAAACACCGTTAATTTGTAAAAACATAAATATATAACTATTTTCAAATAATATATATAATAATAGATTGATTAGTTGGTTGATAATAGATAACAGAAATGCTGGAAGTCGAACCTGAAAATTGGAATTACCCAAATTAGTCATTAACCACAAATAATTAATAATAAAAAGAAACATGGCTTAGACTTTAACTGTTTTGATGAATATTGGTCACAAATATACGCAGATAGTTGAAAGGAGTGTCTTATTATCTGGTCTTTATCACCCAAGTTCATATTAAAAAACGCGGAAAGTTTTTTTTTTATATTTTATTTTAGAATAATACAAAATTAAGCAAACATATAAAAATAAAAAAACTTAGTAATTCAGTGAAAAACTAAAATTTATCTGTGAAAAAATTATAATTTAAAATGCAAATAACTACAATTGATGTGTGAAAAGGATGTATTTGCGTTTGTAACTCAAAAATATCTAATAGCTTAAGAATATTGAAACTTTTATTATATCTAAAACAGATTCTACAAATAATAATACATATTTTCAACAATCTAAGTATGTATAGACTAAATTTTTTGTGACAGTTATGTTGTAGTTTGATCCCCATTTAGGGGAATTGCTTCTCCTCTTTCTATCTTTAGCAAGTCATTGATCTCGACCATCAGTGTTGTCTTAGGTAGACCAATTTGAAAAAATATACATGAGGTACTGAAGTATGACGTTTAAGAAATAGTTAAGAATATCAAAGATCTCTCTATAGACATATCCATATCCTTTTTCTTCATATAGTCTTTAACTATACCCAATTTCTTTATTTATTCAAAATTTTTACACTAAAACTTATCTTAGTTGATGCTCAATAAGTTTCTTTATTAATTACATAAAATCTTTTACAATTGTATTTTTTTTAATATATTGCAATACATAAATAACACATACAAAAATAAACTATTATTTTTATATATTATCTAACTAAAGTATACTTTAGAATTTGTGTCCATATTTTGCAAAAACTTTTGTAAAAAGATCTAAATTAAATAAATAGTACCTACCTAAAACTAGAAAATGTAAAGATCATACAATGTGCAATATGCTTGGAGCTATATATTATATAACTTAAAACTGCAATGGTTTACTAGTGACTTCTGAGGAGTTTCACTATTCAAGTCCTGGCTCCATCATTAGACCAGCTCGATGATATAATATTATTCTATAGTGACGTAAGCTAAGTATAACTACCAGTTTTCATGATTATACAATTATTACAACTGAATTAAGTTCAGTTTCTCATATTTTATCACATAGTTAGAAATTATAAGTCAAAATTCAAAAGTACATATGCTAGAAGAAGTAGGCTATAGAAAATTTTGCACCTATTGTATATATTGCATAATTAATAAATTATAAAATAAAAAAAGCAACTAAATTCTTAAGTTTAAATCACTGAAAAGCTTATTATTTGTTTTTACATACAATATAATCATAGTTTAGTCTCTTTCTGTGCTTTATATCATATACAAAACTAAAAAGAGTACACTACACATTTGAGGCCGGTCATGGGGTAGGGCACAAAGTGTGACTGTAATACCGACTGGTTGTGGGTTCGATCCCCAGTCGAGGAGATGAAATATTTAGTTAAATTTATATTTCCATTTCTTCGCTCTGGTGTCGAGGCAAAGCGCGGCGTTGGCTTCCGTCACTCAACACGCTATGCCTCCAGAATTCGGCAGAAACTGGGAAACGGAGTGTCTTAACACTACGTTCCATCTGCCTACCGCTGCTGTGTGCGTGTTGCAACGTGAAACTGATTTTTTTTACACCTAGACACAAAGTGGAAACTTTCATTCTACAATAACTAAAGTTATTTCATTCATATTGCCCTCCTATTTACTCATTAATGGTTAAAAATAGTACCTATATTAGTAACAATTTAAATATATCTTTAATTTAAGTTAAGTATACAAAAATTTACTTAATTACAATAAAAATATTATACAATATAGTATTCTTAATATATTTTTTACAGCTTAATCCTGACCTAACTGAACAAACAATTAGTAATTGAAGGTTATGGTAACGTCCTGTCACCGCGCCACTGAAAATTGTCATAAATCAGTAAAAAGTAAGTCATTTTCTTTTAAATTAATTGTCTTTTTAAAATAAAACTATTCTGAAACGAATGTATATTTATTGTTAAATATATATTTTTGCAAAACCAATATTTTGATAACTTTACAGATTACAGTAGTACACGTACACGTTCACAAGTTCATTTAGTTTGTCTGAATTCATTGCATATATCAAATATCAAACTAAACGCTATTAATCTGGCTAAAATAATTTCAACTATTAAAAATGTTAAAAAATAGGAACAATTGATTAAATATTTCCAATTTGTTCTTAGTACCGAATACAACAATTTACTTGCATTCATAGTTCCTTTTGTGAAAACAAGATGGCGTTACTAAGGTCATGACTGGACTTTTAAACTTTTAAGGTTATACAAACTTTTTTCATTATAACAATAGAAAAAAGCTGTTTTACAATAATTTTATGAATAATTATCGAATATTTATTTAATTTCTTATATTTATATGTCATTCGTTTGATTATCGAATGATTTATTTACATAATAAGTTTAATAACTTTTACAATTTCATAACTTTTATGTACTTTACCTATAATATACTTTTACTATATTTTATGAAAAGTTACACACATTTTGAATGATGTACTATTGTTTTATATTAATACATAAATAATTACATTTATGTATTAATATAAAAAAATAGTACATCTTTTCAATTTCTATATATGCTGTTTACTAAGATTTAATAATTTGAGCAGAAAAGACTAATTGCAAGGTAAGTTATAAAAGTTCGATATTAATATATTAATCTAGTAATAAGCGCCCTAATCACATATAAAAATCATACACCAAAAGCTCAAAGAAAAATGTTACTCACTCATTAAAAGCAAAAGTGTTTTGATTAACATCTTAATAATTTTGTGTCCACATTAAAAGAAATTAAATTACACTATTAATACACGTATTTTTAAATAGAAAATATTAATAAATCACTCAAAAATCGCGTAATCTCATTAAAAAAAATCAACGTCCTTTCTTGGTGGGTGCGCGTGCGCAACTGTATACTGCCAATCGTATGTTCCTGTGAATATGATTCATAATTATAGCATTCAGGTGCAGGCATACCATGTAGCGTGCAGGTTCTTGAATTTTTGTTGTTGTGTGGTAAATATTCAATTTCAATATGATAATATTGTTTAAGAATTATATTTAGAAACTCCATATATGGTCAACAAGTGGCCATAGCTGTACATATTTGATTTTAGGGTTTTTCTTGCTTTTGACTGTTTTCTTACCGAGTGAAGAATACTTACTTACGCAAAAGTTTTGAAAACTTAACTTGAGGGCGGCCGCGATTCGTTGATGCATAAATGATAAAAGGATTTGACGCTTGAAGAATTTATAGTTAAAACTCAACATTATGTTACTAGATAATGATTGTTATTCGTTTATTGTAAGTTATATTTTATAAGAGCAAAATTCCGGCCGGTGGTAGCTTCTTCTAGAACTGACGCTACTGACATTTCTATGCAACATGACCATTCAAAAGCTCTTGAACATCTTTACATAAAGTATTAAATAATTAATACATTGTTTAAATGTTACGCACATATAAAAATTGTAAAATGTGTTTCAAAATGTCATTAAATATATTGAAGTTAGGTAATATTAAATATTAAGATTATAAAATTAATAAAGTATTCATATATTACTTTGTCAATAAGTACATAGGTGGGCTTGAGGAACTATCCATCCAGAGCGAGAAAATAACTCACTCCACCGAGTGAGAATCGAACCCTTAACCGTTGCGCTTTCAATGTTATGTTTGTGCTACTGCTCCACGGCCTAAAAGTACGTGGAAATCACAACAATTCATTAAATATGATTTCCACACAAAGTTGTTAATTTCTATTAACGTTTGACAACATCTGATATGCATGTCAACCAGACGAAATTCATATCTTTTATCGCTTCAGTCACTCAGTCAGTCAGTACGTGACGTCACACACTCCTCGCGCGTCCTTCGATATCGAGATATCGGGCATGAACACCTCCAAGTTCATACATACGTATATTTTCTATATAATATTATAAAGCAGATTATTCTGGGGTGGGCACGGACCACTCGGCACCGCCATTCCTTTGCCCATGCTCAAATCTTACGTCATCTAATCTATGTAAAATAATTGTATGTTTAATATGATCGTTATCGGTCCTTACATTTGTAAAGAGTCTCTCTGGTACTTTCATTCATACATGTCAACCAAACATCTGAAATCAGTTTAATTACAGTATATGTATATAACATGTAAAATCATGCATTTTTATCATATCGGACGGCACGCGCCACCTGGGCCGTGTTTTTTCATACATATTACCTATATGGGGCATTCCACGCGAAGCGGACACGTAAAAAATGTCGAGGTCTCCGATTTTGGTTATTGTTTAATATGTTAGACCTATATGGCTCCTCAACACAATTACACAATACTTTGATAGTACAGTGTTTAGTTTAATAGTTATATCAGTGACTGGTGGACATGCACTTTTGCAAATCTCATTATTCTATAGAAGAAAATAGATTCCTCATTAAATAAACTTTTCATACCTTTAGTTAAATAGTTTTGTTAAATAAAATTATTTCATTTTTGATACAAAAGGTATGGTGGTGTTTATTTTATGGAATGAAATTTCAGAAATATAGCCAAACACATATCGTTTTATTTTTTGTCTTAAAACAACTAATAGCATGTAGACGAGCTTTATAAAGTTTTTCAAAAGGGTGGCCAAGGCGATTAGGAACTATATCGGTTACAATACTGAAGCGCGGCGTCCGATACCGCTATTTGCACCTGCCGCGCCACAACCACCATACAGAAATCTTTAATTCTACTATGGTAAAACTAAATTGATAAGATTAGATTTGATTAAAAAATTGCATTTAAGTAAGATTTTTAATTTCAAATTAAATGTAGCTTCTCAATAAAATGTTTAAATTAATGTATTAAATAACAACATATTTTTTTTTGTATAAATATATATAAATGCATAACAGTTAACAAGTTGTTTTAGTGGCGCCTTACATAACTGCTTACTTAAACCGATGGTGGTAAATATGCCAAATAAACAATTTTAAACTATCTATGTATGGAATAGTTAAAGCATTGCTCTAGTGGTTAAAGTCATTCCTCACGCAGAGGCAGTTTTATGTAGTGGCTAACGGATACGAATCTACCAAATGCAGCATCACTTCAGGAGTACCACAGGGCTCTCACTAGGTCCACTCTTGTTTGATATATTTAATATTGACCTGCCAAATTAACTTGTGGAATACATTAAATAAAACTGTAATACACGATGGCCGCTAGTACAAAATGGCGACCAATAATTATTTTAGTTCAACCAACCCAATATAGGTATCAAATGACAGGAAAACGAATTTTACTTCATTTAATACTTTGGTTTTAGTAACCATATTAATGGCCATATTAATTTTGTATTTAAGTTAATTAAGTGACACAATCCCATCGAATGTGTTTTCGTATGATTCTTCTTAACGAGTATTTCAGTGCTAAATGGCCACCAGGGTCTTATGATTGTTAGACTAACCAACAAATCAGACACAAAATCCAGCTTTTTGTCTCGACAAAATCTTTACGAAGTAATGAACATGAGTGCCGTGTCGTTTGTGCTTATATTGGAAATCCACCGGAAAAGACGCAGCACACTACCACCACTTAATACAATCGATAATGGAACCACCACCAACCAATATCAAATGACGTCCTCGTAATTACAGCGACACCTATTACTACATTATAAGTAACTTATGCTAACATGATGGAGATGGTAAATAGCCACAGGAACTCGGTAATTAAAAAGCGTCACTCCGTCAGTTTGATTCGTCTTAAAGAAAACTTTGATGTTAGATGGTAGCCAGGGTCTGATCACTACCAGACCCTGGTTACCATTTAACATCAAAGTCGGAGCTAGAAGATGTCCATAAGAACTCGGTAACTAAGCGATATAATTCCATCAAATTTGGGCTTGTGTGATTCGTCTTAACGAGTACATTGGTGATAAATGGTAACCAGGGTCTGATGATGGAGCTGATAAATGTTCATAAGAATTCGGTAATCAAGCGATATAATTCCATTGAATTTGCGATTGTATCATTTATCTTAGCGGGTACTTTGGTGCTAGATAGGGTCTAATGATGTAACTGGATGATTTCCAAAAGAACTCAGTAACTAAATTTTACGAGTACTTTCCTACTAGATCGTAACCAGGGTAAGAACTCAAAGAGGAAAGTACCCAATAGGTTTTAATAACGCGATCAGTTGAATACAAAATACAACACGATCTAAGCGTAAATACGAGTACACGTATCTTTTTATTGCGTTGACTTAGAAGCTTGGTTTTTTGTATGCCGCAAGACCTAAAAAACCTGTACATTTAATAATCATTTCAGCCTGATACCTCCAGCCGATCTCGAGATAAATGATCTTGATAATTGAATAGCAAAGTGATCCTTAAAGGTTCCGTTTTTACCATTTGAGGTACGGATCCCTAAAAAAGGAACAGCCGGAACCGGAACGAAAATTGGAACGAAAGCCGGAATGGAACAGCTGGATCATGTTCCTCATTTTTGCCGGAACGTAACACTACTTCTAACACGCCGGGCCACGTGGCCCGTCCCGTTCGATATCGAGCGTGAATACTGAGTGTTTATACATCTATATATGTATATATAAGAGTTTGTTTGGTTGAACGCCTTGTTCTCAGAAACAAATAGTTAAATTTAAAAAACTTTTTAAGATACTCCATTTATCGAGTAAAACGTACCACCTTAAAATACAAGTGACACGTATGAAGCTAAGTATTATTTATTATTATTACGGTGACCTGTTACTTTAATAACAACGGAAACGGAAAAACCAATATTCTATTACAATACAATAATATGTCAAATTTATAATAAAACATTGTGACAAAAAAAAGGAAGCTTCATGACGCAGTGCCCAAACGTCTGACTGTAAACGTGGCCATTATGTGTTCGATTCTCACTGAAATTTTCTTTGCTCTGGCAAAAAGAAACAAAGCGCGGCGTTGAGTTCCAACACACAACCTACAATGTCTGGAAAATTCGGCGTGGGTGGTGACCCGAGTGTCCTTACACTAGACCTAGACACCGAGTGTCCTTTGCCTACCCTGCCACAGCGTTGTTTTTTTTATACCGCATAGATTAAACTTTCAACATACTTAGTGGAGACACCTACGCCTAACTCCATAGGAGAGTGAGAAAAACAAAATCTATAGTATAATTATTGTATACAGAAAGATGAACGTTGCGCGTCGTGACGTCATACATCGAATGTCTGTAGTGATGTGAATGTTCATCGAATGTGTTTCTGAGATTAGCGCGTTCATGCAATCAAACTCTTTGCTTTATCACATTCATATCAGTCGGGGAAATTAGTTAAATAGTTTTGTTAAATAAAATTATTTTATTTTTGATACAAAAGGAATGGTGGTGTTTACTTTATGAAATGAAATTTCAGAAATATAGCAATAACATTTTTTTTTTATTTTTTGTCTTAAAACAACTAATAGCATGTGTCTACATGCTTTATGAAGTTTTTCAAAAGGGTGGCCAAGGCGATTAGGAACTATTCGGTGTTTCTGAGATTAGCGCGTTTATGCAAGCAAACTCTTCGCTTTATCACATTCATATCAGTCGGGGAAATTAGTTATTTACATTTTTTTTATTTTCTCGCTCAGGTACAAGACGAAGCGCGGCGTTTAGTTCCGCCACTCCACACGCAATATCTCAAGAGTTCAATGGAAATTAGGGAACGGAGTGTCTCAACTATAGGTTCCCATTGCACTCACAGTTACGTGGAACTGAACCAATTGATGATTTTAGTGTCTCTCTGTGTCTTTAGTCGACAAGCTTGTATAAAAATTATGATGCATATTTGGAATTTCCAATTCTATGCATTAATTATCAAAAGTACTTTTGTATCAGAGGTCAGTCATGGTGCAGGGGCACAGGAGTGTGACTGTGCACGATTGGTAGTAGGTTCGATCCCCACTCAATTTTTTCGCTCTGGTGTCAAGCCTAAGCGCGGTGTTGAGTCACTCAACACGCGATGTCTCCAGAATTCGACGGAAAAAGGGTAACTGAGTGTTTTAAAACTAGGTTTCCTTTGCCTACCATGCTGTGTGCGAGATACAGCGTGAAGCTGATGTTTATATATCAACGCTACTGCAGCTACAAATTTGGCAGTTTATATAAAATACAGGCAGTTTATATAAATAACAGTGTGTATGACACATAATGATGTGACACATTGTAAGTGCTAAGGATTATATCAAAATAATGTGAAGGAATTATCTAATACAACAATCTTTTTGTAAATCGTATTAGGTAATAATTCCTGAGATTCATACTCTTCAGCTTTATAATGTTCTTATAGAAACACCCAGAGATACATAATATAATAATAGTGGGCAACGATAAATAAAAGTGTCTCAATAGGAATGGAGTGTCTTAATACTAGGTTCCTAGGTTCCCTCTGCCTACCCTGCTATGTGCGGGATACAAAGTGAAGCTTATTGTATCCCAGGTTATATACACTCAATATTTTACTAATGGCGCCTCGATTGAATTACTATTTTTCCTTGAACATATTATATATTTTGCGGAAAACACAAATGAAAACAATATCTGTGTCTATTTTAAGATTTTCTTCTTGCATATTTAATGATATCAAGGCCGTCTCTCAACGGAATGATTATACTTCCTTTTTGATTGCTTCCCGGTTTGATATACGAAGAAGTGTCTATAGTTCCGCCGTTAGGAACGGTGTCTTAACAATAGATTACCTCTACATACATCGACTA
The DNA here is from genome assembly GCA_018230605.1 of Heliconius congener. Classification (NCBI taxonomy): domain Eukaryota; kingdom Metazoa; phylum Arthropoda; class Insecta; order Lepidoptera; family Nymphalidae; genus Heliconius; species Heliconius congener. The sequence continues at coordinate 9,851 of DWAO01007276.1, forward strand.
CGCGGGAAAAAGCGTGAAGCTATTTCACTTTACATTAATGTAGTCCCAAATTAAATATAGATCGCGAATTTTAATTTCTTGCTTTGTCGTTTTACTACAATATTCCCTTAAGTGGAAATGGAACCCATAACCGTCGCGTCGCGATTACAGTCAGACACTATGTCAAACGGATACTTATATGATTAACATTAGGTTAGCTATTTTTTAAGTTTTAAAGTTCTGAAAGTAATAACATCTAAAGCTATATATATAACAGCTTCACGCTGCATCCCGCTTACAACAGGATAAGCATAGGGCAAAAAGTGAAAGTAAAAAGTAAAATACTCTTTATAGTATACCAGAAATAAATGTATCTATAACATCACAACATTGAAAAATTTAAAAATAAAATAAATAAATCAGCTTCACGCTGTACCCGCACACTGCAGGGTAGGCAGAGGGAACGTAGTGAAAGACACTCCGTTCCCCA
>DWAO01007277.1:0-10318 GCA_018230605.1 Heliconius congener
GACAATTTATTTCGTATGTGCTCGATTTGAGCTTTCCAAGTTAGATTGCTATCAAGTCGAAGGCCTAAATATTTTTCACAAGATTTTTGTATTTTTCACAAGATTTTTGTTGTAACACTAAGTTATCTATTAATTTTAATTCCATTGATAGTGTCGAAATACGCGTTATTGCGATATTTTATTTAAGTAAATGTAGAAATACGATTGTTTTCAGAAAAACAAGGGATAGTAGGTCTGAATAATGATTTGAACTCCAATTCGAATCAAACTCGAAGAGTTTCTGAGATAAAAGCTTGGCAGACAGACAGATAAACAAACAGACAGACAGATGGACATGAAAGTGATCTTATAAGAGTTCCTTTTTTCCTTAAAAGGATACGGAACCCTAAAAACACAAAAAATACCCAAATTTTTAAAGACAATATACCTTAACAGCTCCAAAACATATATTCGTATTCGCATACATACATATCATGTACTCACACATATATTGTACAAAGGTAAATCTCAACGTCGTCTCTCTCATGAATTCAACATAAACTAATAAGAACAGGAATTATGGTATAGTATAATATGGGTTATTGGCCCCGTGTTCGTAAAGTTGTCACATTTCATTAGCAACTCGGAACCAGAGCCGGGGTCGTGATCAGAATATGTTATGGCTAGGCGAATATCAATTTAATTAACACCCCCAAATAGCTTTTACGTATTACATGCACATTGTGATACTGAATATTAATTAAAATTTAAGTTTTAATGAGGCTGTGTCATATAATTTCGTTGTCTCATCTAGTATTAGTTGTTGTCCCATTTTTTCTGGTGTAGATCTGGTGTAGACAATATAGATATTATTATAATACAAGTTTTTTTTTAACTAAATACTTTGAATAGACTTAATGAAATAAAATATTTGAAAAAATTAAAATAAAATATTTGAAAAAATTAAAATATTTAATATATCATCGATTTCCGTTATTCAATAATGTAGAATTTGGCTCAGAGCGAGGATCATGTCTAATTAGAAACGACCCCCCGTTTCTAATTAGACACTTAGCCCTGGTTTATTAGGTTCTCTCTACCTATTCTGCTATAAGCAGATACAACGTGAAGATAAAAAAAACCGAATATGGATTTATTTCTAATTTTTTTATCTTCACCTGTATCTCTCGCTCGATTTATAAATAAATCGATATTCGATTTATAAGTCATATTTCGACTCAAGTATAATGTTTTATATAATAGGAAGGCTGAATAACAGAAAATCCAACTGGGAATTGGTTGTACTAACCCGAAACGTACATCGTGATACGGATCCCAGATACGGATATCCGATTCGAATACAAGAACCAGATGTGCATTCAACCAAAATAGTCTCAGTTACATCGTTCATGTTGTCTTCCAAATGTCCATGAAATGTTACAGTAGATTTCAAATGTGTTTAAAATTGTAAAGGTAGATTTATCTTTTTAAAATAAAGAATATATAAAATGGCTATTGCTATTATATATATTTTTTTATTTTTATAAACAGGAGTTTTATTATTTGTCAGTATAAATAATATGTTCATGACATCATGAGGCACGTTCAAGTGGAAAGCTTTAGGAATGTGTACTCTATCTATCTGAATAATAATAATTGTAACATGATGGAAACTGGTTGAAGTACCACATTAATAAAACTGTATTCTTGATGGGATGGATATTTACGTGCTGGAATTGTGCTCCCACGCAAGCTTTTCAAAAGGTCTGATTCTTCAGAAACTAAAAAAACTGAAAAGGTTACAGTGGTATTGGTGTTTTATAAAGCAGATTAGGATTAGTATTAAGATTACAATGTTACTAATTTTAATTAAGTCTAATATACTATATTATTACGTGTAATATATTTAGAAGAGTGGTTTAAGAAAATTTGTAACGTCAGTCTGCGGTATCGGCCATATTTTTCCGTGACTTTATTTTGACCCATAAACCTAAACCTAAATGTCAAATATACAGCTATATCTACTCTTTAAGATTAAATAAAAGGTAATATAATAATTTGCTAAAAGTTAAATCGTTTCATAAATTTAGACAAATCAATTTACTCGATCTTTGTCTAAACATCCCATAGTCAAGTAGATATGAATATCAAAATTACTTAGTAACAATACTATATATAATAAAAATATTACTTAGTAACAATACTATATCTAATAGTAAATAATACTGTGGTGGGATGAAGATGAAAAAAGTAGCTATAATAATAAATGTCTTAGGACAATTCATATAACTGTAGGATTACAAATAAGACAGAATTTTTATCATATTATTTAGTCTACTAAAAATTCCCATAACATTCTCTATTATGTAGTTTAGTTTGCATATTTACAGAAATTACTTCATTTGGACAGAGGTCAGTGGTTCAGGTCAGTATATCTCGTTAGTAATCTTTTTGCTACTAATTTCTTTTTCTCTATTCATATCTTATTATTGTATTGTTACTTTCACTGAAATGATGATATTGAATTATATCACTTTAATTTGTTAATGTTGAATCTCTTAACCTGATTAATAGCGTGTTTTTAGTTTTATAAACTTTTGGAAATCCAAGGTTTCAAACAATGTCGGTTCGTAGACCGTAGACTGAGGTGACAGGTAGGTTATTAAGGTAGACTGAGGTGATATCCGACTGTCAGTTATAATAATTATTATAGTAAACAACCGCCAATGATTTATAAATTGCCTCGCATACTGCCCTGGATTCTTGCAAAATGAGCTGATCTTTTCCTTTGGTGTAATGAGATTGGTCACAAGATTCCAATGGTCTTCTCTATTGAAATTAGGATGTTTAGTAAATCAATAGCCTGGTGGATTATTCTTCTAAATACAGTTTATCATTGAATGGTCATCACAAGAGAGGATTATTTTTATCAAAAGAACCTCTTCATCGACAAAAATATTCAAGATATTAGTAAATATAAAAAACGTGGAATTTATTAGGGCAAAAATTAAATCATTTTAGTAGTATAATATCACCGTTGGAATTGGTTACACTGTACCTGCACAACTTTGTTCTAATGTATTAAATTGTTCCGTTTATACTCTTTAAAGACAATTGTTCATAGAGGAACTGCAGCCGTTCATTGATGCAAAGTGCCTATTGTATTTGTTCTTGTATAGGGGAAAATTGGTGTTACAAATGTTGGTTTGTTTTTCTTTCTTGATCCTTTGACGATATAATGTGTTGTAGATGGTGTAAAAGAGTTCTGTTATTGATTTAGTTGAGTTAGTACTTTGATTTGTTTTGGCAGATAATTCAGTACAGTTTAAAGAAATATTCTTTAAAACTTTGAAAATATTAAAAAAATATACACTATAAAGGCGAAACGAGGAGAACTATAAAAATAAAAAAAATCTAGTATTTCCTATATTTCCTGCATTTTGTAGATGTCTATTGGTATAACTAAAAATAAGAAAAAAGCGAAACACATTTCAAAAATAGAAGTTACTGTAAAAAAAAATCTATCATTATAAATCAAAAGATAAATTAATATTGTTGTTTGATAATTATTTAATAATGATGTATTATTTGAAAATTAATTGCCATTTATCTGGTTTAATTACATACGATGATCTTTCGATGGTTTTATATTTAAAACTTAAACGTGAATTTAAATTAAGAACAATAAACGTTTCATAAATTATCGGGATCTTTCTATTTTATTTCATTTTATTTCTATGATTGAGTCCGTCGTAACACTTTTGGGTTTAAATACTTAAAGCGAACTGAACGAGAACGGTAGTGCATTCATACATATTTATCGAAACTTTATTCGAGCTTTATAGATCTAGTTGGTGATTAAAAGGTTTGGGCAACCAATATGCTATTCTCACTACTTCTATTCAAATGCTGTAATATGCTTATGCTTTGTAAACTCCTTTTCAGAAACGAGTGTTTAATTATTATTTTTTGCAAGCATTCTTCAGGTAGGTATCAGACTGAGGCCAGTCATGGCGTAGGAACACAAGCGTGAGACGACACGCGAATTGAAACGGCGGCTGGTTATGGATTCGATTCCCATTCGAAGAAATTAAATATTTAATATTTTTGTATTCTGCATGTAGCAGAATAGGCAGAGAGAACTTGGAAATTTAATGTTAAGACACTCCGCTCCCTACCGGCCACCAAATTGATGGCCGGCATGATTCTGGAAATTAACGCCGCACTTTGCCTCAACACCAGAGCAAAGAAATGAAAAAAAAAAAATCATTTCCTCGCGTGGAAATCGAGCCGACAACCAGCGGGTTACAGTCACGAACACTATTTTCTTATGTATAAATTTTTTTGCTTTTACTAATTTCTACTTCTATCCGACCTTATTCCTGATGCATTTGGTAATATACGATCTGTGCAAGTCATTTATCTAATGCGCTCCATTGAGTTTGGTCACTGGAACGTGGATAGATGAGTAAGCTTGGAGAGTGATAATGAAAAGCAATGAAATTATCAGAAGATTCTATAGTGAAGAGAAAAAAATGCAATCTAATAGAAAAATAATACCATGTTAAACAGTTGTAGATTAGTTTTTATTTATTTTTAATATTTTAAAAGTTTTATTTATTCCTCACTTGGAAGGAAAAATGTTTTTTTAGAAACGTATAATTATAACGAATTCTGCAGAAAGTGGGGAACGGAGTGTCTTAACACTAGATTCCCTCTACCTACCCTGCTGTGTGTGGGATACAGCGTGAAGCTGATTTATATAATAATATTACTATAACTCGATATTCAATCAACTCAACTCTGTGCAAAATGTCATATTCGGTTGGATTTTGAAGATGTACCCTCAACATTTCAAATCTTTATATATCAACATTCAGCAATCCCAACGTATCCTTGTAATAATATTGAAATTGATAACAAAGAAAATCATAACAAAACATAACAGCGCTTCGAACCAGCCTCATGAATAAGCAAATCTGGTTTTATTGATGTCCCATTTTAGGTGGAACTGAAAAGTCAAAGATAAAATAAATTATGTTATAGATAAATGCAAAAGGTCATCTGTAAGTTTAAAACAAAAAGCTTTTTAATACTTTAAATTTTCGATTCAGCAATCAGCACTGTTCGTGTTCAATAATAATTAGAAGTCAATCTATTGGTACATATATTATAAAGCCGGGGAGTTAGTTTGTTCGAGCACGCTTGTCTCAGGAACTACAGATTCGATTTTTTGTTAGTTTAGATATTTCATTTATCTTTCCACTTACTATAATCGTTTCTATACAAACCGTTGTCTCTCCGGTAATTTTTATTCGATTACAGGATTAGATCTGATAATTACAGCTGGACAAAGACAGAATATATCTTAAATAATTCATTGTATCAATATATAGTCCAAGGGAAGTAGAGATTCATGAAATATATGATTAAGGTCACCTATTTATCTTGATGTCACCTAACTCGAACCATTTTGTGACGTTTGATAATAATTTTAGAAGTTATTAGATGAAAGATCCACCGTTTTCATATATTTGATAGTGACATTTGTAGAGAAAGGTTAAAGGGTATTGGAAAAGGTTACAATGCAGTCTACTATCTAAGCGGTCGGGTCTAATGCGGTCAAAAACTATTATAGTAGAGGAAGTAAAAGACAACTACATTTATTTTAAATGAAATATAAATAAATATAAGTAAATACTGCAAGAACTGAAAAAGTAAATTAAATTTCTTTTGTTTTAAGGCATAACTCAAGAAATCAAGTAGATGCCAGTTGTAGCGCAAAGGCCAGTCGTGGCGTAGTGGCACAAGCGTGTAGAAATAAACGCAACAGGTTTTTGGTTCGATTACTACTCGAGGTAATTAAATATTTAGTATTGTCAGTTTCATCATTTTGGCAATGCCACTAGAAATTGGCGGAAAATGTGAAACGGAGTGCCTTAACACTAGGTTTCCTCTGCCTACCCTATTGTGTGCAGGATACGGCGTCGAGCTAAAAAACACAAAAAGGTAAGGTAAACTAAACGCATGACCACTGACTCGTTATTCAATTTATACATTATAATTTAACAATCTATTGAGCAATCTACCACAATCTGAGCTAATTAGTGCTTAATATGATTATTACTAATTAAATTAATCAAATCAGCCTGCCATTAATAGTAATCTGTCGTATAATATATCAGATCAAAACGTCAGAAACAGACAATAACGTTTTGTTTTAGATCAAGGCCTAGTTGCTTAATTATTCTTTTTGAAGGAAACTTGTTATTCCATATGGACTATGGAATAAGAAAAAAATTATACGTTTGCGTTTACATTTAAAATAACTAAACGTAAGTAGCTTCCTATATTTACCCATAAAAAAGTATTTTCCTCTTTCGTTCAATTCAATGTAATTATTACATGGATTGTAAATAATAGTATAGCGCCTAAATTTCACATATAAGAACGGTTGTAACCGTAATTTTTATACTTTGTTGTAATCTGTAGATTAGGTTTCAGGTTTGTGAACGAATACAAACTTTGTTTATTTACTAACGGAGCTTAACACCAACGATTAGGATTCGAAGCCACAATCATTCCGTTTAAATCCACGGTGTTCCATTATACTTATTTTTACTATACACACATATATTTAAAAACCTAGAAAAATAACAAAACGAACAATCTAGATTAAAATAGAAAATAGGTCACATTGTCTGTATAATCTACATAAAAGTTGATTATAGCGATATTAAATATGCCAGTCACAATTCTTTATTGATTTCACGCGGCCTTGCGTGTGCAAGGATAGCATTGCACGATAGTTGACGAGCGAACGACCACTACCTATGACATAAACTACCGAAAGATTATTTGGACTGATAGTAGAACTGATCTAGATATACATGTATATGTATTTATAACTTGTGTATTTTGTGGTATGTTTTTAATAGTACACGAACCAAGGTGTATTCTTTATTTTACTCGAATAAGTCATTTTAATTAAAATTAGATTAAAACTAAACTAAATTTGAATTCGAGAGGGAAAGCGTTTGATTTTAAAGCAGTATTATACTCTTTTCGTTTCGGCATGAGACAGATTGTAAACAAAGAAATACTATTTCTAAAACTTTTATGTTAGTTTTTTATTTTCTATTTAATTTGATCAAGGTTAATTCATGTTTTAAAATATAAAAAAATCTATAATATATAAGAAAAACTACATAATTAGAAAATAGCTTTACACTTAACAAAACAACAAATATAATAAAAACAACAAAAATAGCAACGAAATCACGTTTTATAAACAGGTAAGTATATGAATGTCGGATATAAACTGATCTGTGACAAAATATTACATTTTAATGTAAAATGTCCGGCATTACCTGTATACTCTATAATTTAGTATAGTTGTGTTTATTCCTATAACACTATTATTAAAAGTTAAGAAAATAATTTATGGTATTTATTATACCATTAAATGGGGTAAATAGAAATATTTTTAGATTTGAAATTTGATTATTACAATGCCCCCTAGCTTTAAATATGGAATCAATCTATACGGTTCTTTTCACTTTAAGTTTTAAAATATAAAATTAAAAAATATTATTTTATACTATTATTTTATAAAATTGTTTCATTATCGATGAAATTGATAAATTTAAATCATAATTATTATTAACTAATATGTTCCTTAGACATCTAAATATACTATATTAAGCTCCAACAGTCGTGACCTACAAAATAACCTTTATTTGACTTGTTTACCTTTTATCTCATGTTTTCGTGAATAGGGTATTGTTTACGGTAATAATGTATTCTCTTGTGTTAGATATGCTAGAAAGGATTTTTTTCGAGGATTTTTGTTATAAGTTTCTCATTGATTTGGTTAATCTGTGTCCTTATGTTTCACCACATACTCAATGCCTTTAAATCATTAAAGTTTATGAAAATTTTAGTGGCGTTAAAATACTAAAGTGGAGTTCCACTACGAGATACAACGAATAATTTATAAAGCATTCTAAAAAGAGAAACGTTAATTAAAACAAAAACGTAAATTACTAGCAAACTGTTGTTTAATTCTATCTTTGTATCACTTTGATAGAAATACAGAATTTATAGTACGTTATTATCTAATAAAGGAATAAGTTAATATGTATGACTTTAATTAAGGCAGTCGCGCGTCGTAGCGCAGCCGCAGAGGCACAAGAGTGTGATTGTAACGTGACGGTTGTAGGTTGGGGGAATTAATTATTATTTATTAACATTTTCATTTCTTCACGCTGGCATTGAAGCATAAAATCCGGCGTTGAGTTCCACCACTCGACAGTCAACGCTTCGACAAAATCGGGGATCGGAGTATCTTAACATTAAGTTCCCTCTGCCTACCCTGCCATAAGCAGGTTGTTTAATTTATATTAAATATTCATCATATATTAGGTACTACATGCGTTACTTTGTTGTATTATACAGTATATATTCTTGTTTATTGGATAATCCATTTGATATTAATATAGTATGTATGTAAGCATAAAATATGGGACGCTTTCCCCAAAATGCAAACGGATTATTAGTTTATTATTGTGAGTGCTAAACCATACAGCGGGTTGAACAGAGGGAAAAAGTGTTAGATCACTGTTCTCCACTTTCCGTTCCGTCCATTATTAAGACATTAAATTTAGAGCAGTAGAGTTTATTATTTTTGTACGACTAGAGTGGTTTTCCATAAAATGATTCATTTAATCCGGTTGAAATCGAGCCCACAAGTATCGCGTTTATATTCTTACGCTATGCTGCTGCGGTATGACGTCTTCGCAAATGCTTAATTCTATAAACATATGTAATCTTCGGATTTTCCGGTTACGTTATTTTCTACATCAATGGACAATGTTTTTCATTTGACTGTATCCTGCTCATCGCAGAGGGAACCTGAGGACTTAGTGTTAAGATACTACCCCACTTTCCGCTGAATTCTCGAGGCATTGCGTATTTAGTGGTGGTAACTCAACGCCACGCTTTACCTCGTTATTATGGCGAGGAAATGAAAATATTATCTACTAGTGACCCGCTTGCGGCTTCGCCCGCTTGAATTACTGAATTATTTACTCAACACTCGTTATTGTGTGTTATCCATGAGAGATAGGCATATACTATCGCGGAGATTTCTGCAGACCTTTTCAAGGTTTACAATACTTAGTACATTATTTTGATAAATTTCGTAGAGTTCGGCCTACATTTGCAATGAAAGCGAAAATATGTAATTATTAACGACATCATATTAGAAACCTCAGGAATAACACTAGTTTTCTATTATATAATGTATGTTTTATACATATAAACTTTCCTCTTACATCACTTTATCTATTAAAAAAAACTAAAGTCGTTTTAAAGATCTAAGCATACATAGGGACAGACAGCGGAAAGCTCGTCGACTGGAATAGAACTCACCACCTGTTTACAATCACACACCTATATCGCTACGCGACGACTGGTCTCTTTTATAAGTAAAAGAGACCAACAATAATGTTTTTATTCCTTTATTATCTAAGGATAATAAAGGAATAAAAACATTATCGTTGTTACCTCTGAGTATACACATTTATACAAAATGGAAGCTTATATTACTTTAAAAAGAACAAAACAGTAATCCATTGTATAATTTAATGCAATTTTTTTCATTTATTACTTGCTTTTATAACAACTGCGCAACATTTTATATCTCCCTAAAGACAACACAACTTTTACAACGTTATATAGTTCACATTGCATTTATAATATTACGAACATTTATTGTTGTATTATTTGAATAAAACGGCCAGTCGTGGCCCAGGGGCTCAAAGTGAGAGTAAACGAGACTGGTTGTGGGTTCGATCATCAGTCGAGGAACCCGCTAGTCAACACGCAATGCCTCCAGAATTCGGACGGAAGGGGGGAACGGAGCGTCTTAACACTGGGTTCCTTTCTACCGTGCTGTGTGCGGGATAAAGCGTGAAGCTGATTTTGATTGATTTATTTTTTATTTCAATAAAAATAATTTTCAAGCACATTTTATACAACATGACGTCTAACCTAAAAGCATTGCCAGTCTCGCCTTTAGTCTCGCGGTAAACGTAATACCGTGATGTGATTTGCTTCATGACGATATAAAATCATTTCACTGTGGATAACGGATACGGAAATAGAATTTTACAAACCTCAAAGATATTTTACGGTACAAATGTTTTGAACTATTTTCATTTGAAATGTTAAAATTTTGAAATCGTAAAATGATGCCAGTCGTGGCGCAGCGGCACGAGGTGTGACTGTAAATCGACTGGTTGTGGGTTTGATCCCCACTCGAGGAGATGAAATATTT
>DWAO01007278.1:0-10318 GCA_018230605.1 Heliconius congener
ATATATATATATATATATATATATATATATATATATATATATATATAAAATGTTTTATATATATAAAATTATGTAAAAAAACACAACATCAGTCTGCTCAGTCGATTGGTAGAAATGAGGAAATGCAAGAAAAAAAAGTTAAGTGTGAAAGAAATAAATTACAGTTTTTGGATCTATTCTTAAAAAGACGAGGAAATTCAATTGTAATACGTATAAAATCCTCACTTACGCACTTCTCAAATTAAAACAACTCTATACTCAGTTCAATAAAAAAAAACTTACAATCTTAATTAAATGACATTAACCTAATACAACATAAGCTACCTACGATGTAGCTAGTATACACATACATACAATACACAGACGTACATACATTCCTACAATTATAACACTGGCAAGCAGCATTACGAATATTAATAGGGATTTTAATACGTAATATGCGTTTGTACCAGCATTGGGTGTCGCTAATGAGCTATTAATTACTAAATTAACCCCGTTATCGTTATAAACACCTTAATTAGAAGTTAATTTTGTATCACATCACGTACCTACAAATGTTTATGCACCGTGCACGAATCGTTTTACTTTTTAAAGATTTTTTATAGCTATTTTGTACACGTTTTATGGTTTGGAAGATAAGGTGATTCTGGCGGCGTGAATTTTTTTATATTCTTATATATATTACAATTTACTTAGAATATGTATATATTTAAAATTTGTTTGATACGTGACATTTTCTTAGTGCTTGAGATAACTGTGAACGTAGGTAGTAGGTTATATCAAATGATTAACGGAATATAATATAGTATATATATACCCTACTTCGATGTTTAGTTTTCAATTGCAATCATTAGTTACTAGTATAATTAGCAAGTTCAAACAAGCAAATTCTTCAACTAAATAAATATTACTATAGAGATTATATGACTCTGATAAGATAAAGACAGATATCGAGTTCCGTCACTAAACACGCGATGTCTTTAATTCGGGTGAAATATAAGGAGCGAAGTGTCTTTTTACTAAGCGCGAGTAATGTGTGAGTTTAAAATATATATATTTTCATATTTTATTGCTAGATTAATTTAATTATTATCCATAAGTAATTTAATAATAAATAATAGTAGTTGAAATGACATTTAAAAATAATGATAAAATTTTCTTAACCAACAATGTTGTTTTTGACAAAACGAAAGCGAAGGGCGAGACATTACATAGCGAAATAAATGATTTTTATCAATAAACCTTAGTGGTAGTAGTAAAAGATCATGATACGCTTATTTTATGATATTTTAAATATTAACACATTTCCGGCTCTTCCGTGTGCCCATTTTTAACCCTCTTGGAAACGCAAACAGTTTTTGCTGTATTTTATATAAAAATTTCCGCTTAATCACAACACAAATATAGAGTGTTTTCTGTAGACCTACTATTTTTAGGCAAGAAGTGGTAACTTATAATAATTTAATAAAGGGACAAATCTAAAAATGAAAATTTATATTTACATTAAAAATAAAAACGATTTTAAATTTATAAACTTCCGCAAACTTACGTTTACTTTATTTTTATAATTTGTATTTCCCGTTGACCAACAACCCTGAAATTTATATGAACCGACTCACATTTCACCAATTTCTATTTGTATTAATAGGCATTAATATACAAATATCACTATCCATGCCATCTAAGCACGCGCGTTGTTTTATTAATCTTTGTTGTTTTATTAGTTGTTTTGGATAATAACGCTAGGAGGACCTCATGGTTCTTTAATTAATATGAAATGAAAAACCATTTGTATAATATTTAATAATTATTTATGGCAAACACAAAATTATACTAAATTATTAAATATACCTTAAGTACTCATCGGCTTATTTGGAACTGTCATGGCGCAGTGGGGCAGATCTTACTGAAACAGCGATTTTTGTGGCTTCGATCCCCAATCAGAGTGATTGTTTGATTTACTTATTTACTTATGATGATTACATTTATTTGTGACCTATCTGTCATAAAAATCACAAAAAAGATTGTAATTTGTTATATAGGTACATTGTGGAATAAAATGTCATGTTAATGCCATCTAAGAGAAGGAAGGCCAACATGAAATAAGATACTCTAAAACATCTTCAGAGAATTTTGCAATTTTCCCTATATTTTGAATGAAATAAATGATTGTATAACAAATAAACGAAAAATTTATCCAAGTCGTTCATAATTGCCATATAATTTAAATAAATAATTTTAGAAAATAATCATAGAATTCAAAATAAATATCTAAAAATATCAATATAAATACCTAAAAACAAATTGTGGGTAATAAATTATGAATTTATATTTATAAGTTTTTTTTAATAAATGAAATAAATTATTTAAATAAGACGAATGTTTTATATTAAAAACGTCCGATTTAATTTATTAACTATACTTTATTTTAAATTAATTACCATAATCTATTTAAACATGCAACAATCTGTAATGCATTTGATTAAAAAAAAACACCAATGTCAAGTGACAGATTATAACAGATTTATAAATATATATTTTTATAATTCACATTTCACATTCTATGACATTGACGTTACATTTTTAATAATAATTTTCCACAGCTAATGTATGGAATATTTTTCTCTAAAGCTCTCCAATTATAAGTCAAGGACCTCAACTAGTATATTATATAATGAAAATAAAAGGAAATAACCTCTTGTAATGATTGTCTAAATCTGGCCCCCTGATAGTTAAAATTTAATCAATTTATTAAACCGAGTGCCTCCTTCCGCGTAGTTAGCTAATTGTAACATTACAAAAGTACTAAATTAAAATTACCATAGGGGATTTCTATTCTATTCATTGGGAACCATTATGATTCGCGAATCATTGGTAATGATTCCTTATTCGTAATTGATTTAGAGAAACGAATTTTCTTATAAGAGGGTTGTTAAATTGTAATGTAGAGTAAATTAGCCCACAAAATAGAATTAAGAAAAAATAGGTTAATAGTAAATTAAAAAATATATCAAATTATTATTGTGATATATTTTGACATGTCGTGCTCGTAAGTTAAATAACTGCTTTTATTTTTTTTCATAAACAACGAAGCTTAAAATATCTATTTCATAATCATAGACATCGCGATGACAGTCTAAGCGGGTGAAACATAAAAAAATGCCAGTATATTTAAAAGCCAATGCACTTTAGTTAATTGAAAATACAAAATACTCTATTACAACCAAGGTCGCTCCGGATGTAGCGACAGCATAAATGATGAAATTATTTTTTTTTTAATATTTTTTTTTTCACATTTATAACAGCGTTTTTTTCGTTGATTTTAATGAATCTAGTAGTTATTGTGATGGTAAAATAATTTAACTTTGATTTTAGATAACATCATTATAAGACATCATTATAAAGTGCAATAACTATTACTAAACGTATACAGATAACCGAAATATAATAAAATATTTGTCTTAATGATCATGAAAAATAATATAAAATTTGATATATAGCAGTTTATTTCTTGGTTAGTTTATTTCTTAATACCTTGTTTTCAGGCTGATCGTACCGCCCGAGGCGATATTCAACAACCGCGTGGAAACGAATTAGCGAAAACTGATGCACTATTTTGTTCGAACGTAATAATTGCGCGGTGTATTACTGAGGTATCTTATTTGATATATTGAATGTTTTAACATTCTTTTTATAGTTTATCTATTCATTTTGATATTATTATATATTTTTTAATTATACGTTTTACGTTTTTTTTTTTAATTTTACTTTACGTTAAATTATGGAGATATCTTGGATAGATAAATTGAAATTTATTACAACAATTGTAAAATAATTATAGCCTTAACAACAGAATATAATAAAAATAATCGTATATGCTATAATTAATTAAAAATAAACATCTAAAATATCTAAATTATTTTATAACTTTGTATAAACTGTAAGTTATAAAGTGTCAAATTGTTACATTAACTTTTTCGACAGTCAGTACCGCTCGAGGCGACGCTCAACACCGGCGCGTGAAAACGAATTAGCAAAAATTGTGAATATATTCTCACGTACTATTATACTTTCTTGTTTATTACAATGTTTTGTGGTTTTTTTTTATTTCAAAATTGTTTGAATTGAATTTAGATTACGCTTTGCTTTTAAAGATTTTTTTTGTTCTAAATGTGCTACAAAATTTTAAATATTTTATAAATCTACAATCATTGTAACCAAATCTTGGTTTAAATAACTAAACGATAATACAAATAAAAAAAACCCTACAAAGGTGCCATTCCCCCATTTACCATAATTCCACAAAATTACCAGCATCTAATTTGCAAATTAATCGAAAAAAAAAAACTCAAATCAAACTTAAGTTAGCCAAAAAAAGCATAATTATGCACGCGCTAAATCGATCCCATTCATCAACGTCACCGCGATAATACTGTTTTCATCGAAAAGTAGGCTACGATACGTTTCGCGAAGTCCCACGGACTAATAACAGTGAAGGGTTGCAAACCGATACGAATTTTAATGAAGTATTTGATTTATACCCACCGAGAGCATGAGGTAGCTTTTAAAAGAATATATTATTAAACATTACCTATATAATTAAGCGCCGACTTAGCCTCCAGCTACCCCAATTTGAGCGTTGTAATTTTTATAAAATTGCCCCGCATCATTCGTTTAAAGAAAACGGAGAAAAAGAACACAAAAAAATTATAACACATCTGATTGATGTATTATTTGGTAATTTATTGACTATAATTACATCGTGTAATAGTCTATAATGCGGAGGTGCGGTAGGAATTTATGATTATTTATTATTATAAAGTAGGTATGAATTATATTATAATTACTGGGATGGATCTAACCTGAACTGGATGTTTTAGGGTTGAATTTATGGCCGGCTCTCGAAACGATTTAAATGTACCTACACCGTCTCGATACCACGCTCTAAATCTAATCTGTATAAACAAAGATTTCTTAATAACACGAACTGCTCACGCTCAGGGATCCGCGGGTTAGTGAAATTGACGTTGATTATATGTACGAGTATATCGTGCGTTTTCTTGGGAAACCTATATATTTAGATATATTTAGATTTTGAAGCACCTTGGTTTAGTTGTTTGAATTCGTGGAATTTTGACTATCGATGATTTGGCTTTATCATATTTGAGATACTGTTGTGCAAATGCCTGAATATTAGATTAATATTGTGGAAATATTAGAAATTTATGTTTTAAGCTGAAATATACATAGGACGAATGGAAAATTTAATTTGAAATAGAATAACATATACGTTTACTGATAGAAAATTACTAGTAAAACACTTAAGACAAAAGTAACAATAAAAATGTAGTGTTTTTTAGTGTTGTAGATAGAAATAGTTTATACGATAAGCGCATATGATTTAACCCTCTATTTTTCGTTTAATCGCTCCTAATAGTCAATTCTACTAACTACATGAAAAACAAATATTTCTATTAGATTACTCATACACACATTTTTCACCTATAAATAATTCAACATCAAATTTTATCGATCTTAAAGCCCTTAACTATTATAGGAACGATAACTAAAGATTAAGTGGAAATATTTCACAGATGTGGGCCTATCATTATAGCCGGTTAATTTATGCATTGACGTTATAATCACTGTTAACATGTGTTCTTGGTACGGTCAGCAATAAATATTTGTAAATATATATTATTTTTTTTACACAAATCGTTAGCTTTTTATAACTGTTGTGTAAATATCAAAATTTTATGTACGTTTATTATCGTTTTGTAATGGATAAATGGAGGAAGTATGAAGATTATATATAATAAATGTTTTTTTTTTGTGGAAGAAATGGTGATGGTAACTTTGTAACTCTAAATTTTAAATAAACCACGATTCTAATATATTTCTCAAAATCCAAATGATAAAACATCCAAATGGTCTAATTGAAACATAATAATTTAAAAAGCTTTTTTTTCAAATTTTTTGAGGTCGATTGTTGTGTATTGATACAATTAAAAGTATTGATTATTTTCATTAATATTAAAGTTAAGAATAGGATACCTATTTGAAAAAACGTTACCATTTTACGTTAATAATAATAATAGTAAATTAGACATACATATTATATGATATATATATAATTGAATTATAAAAAAATGATTTTTTTTAATCCAATTATCCTACTGCACAAGCGTGCGACTACACTACACTAAACACTAACTGTAAACGATTGTGGGTTGAATTCCCATTCGAGAAAATTAAATATTGCATATTTTCATTTCTTCGCTCTGGTAACGAGGCAAAGCGCGGCGTTGAGCTCCGCGGCACACTACACAATGCTTCCAGAATTCGATGGAAAGGGGGGCCTCGAACTGTCTTACTGGGAACGGAGAATCTTAAAACTAGGTTCCCAGATTATCTCCGCCTACAGCGATAAGTGCCCATATCAGACCATTCCCTTAACTTATCACACAAATGATTATTATGTAACAATAAAATAAGCTTAAAAATTATAAAGTGAAAAAATCATAATAAAGCGACTTACCAGAGCCACTGGCAAATAGAAAATCCCTTTGTAGGGAGGACGTTTTCAGGTAAGGGTAAAACAGCTTGCCGCCGTCCCGGTACTAGCGCCCAGACTGTCACAGAAGAAAATATTAAATGTTTACACATGCATTTCATGAATATTATGAAATAGGTAATTGTTTTGTTTTTGTTCTTTTTTTACTATACGCAGTTAGCAGGGTAGGCAGAAGAAACATGGGAACCTAGTGTTAGGACACTTCATTCCCTATAAGACTCTTTCGTTTCCCACTTTCCGCCGTGGTTTTTGCTCTCGTGGCGGGACTCAACGCCGCGATTTTCCTCGTTACGAGAGCGTAGAAATGAAAACATGAAATATTTCATGCATGTTTATTAGTGTCATAAAAAAGAACTTATTTCTCTCAAATCATTTACTCTTTACATTTTATGTAACCAAAACCATAATAAAAACAATTACTTAGGTACATATGTAAACAAAAGATTTCTCAAGTAATTTTAAAACAAATGCTAACGTCGATTTAAAAATACATAATTTCCAAAGTTCAAATACCAATTCTACACGCCATACAACAACAATAAATACAGAAAATTTGAATTATCAAGTTCTTTTGTGTCCTTTAAATTGTAATAAACAGTTTTTAGTATTTAAAATACAAAAATATCCATAGAAATATTTGAGTACTATTGTTTTAGCTAGTAAAAGTGTAATATTTTATTTTTTTCATTTTGGCGCTTGAAAATTCTGATAATAATTAGAAATAGGAAAACTAACGTACCTACAGTAGCAATTATGGACGCCCGAGTGATATTTTCCAGGGGAAGAAAGACAATTTATTACGAACATCGGACTACTTATTGTCTTATTATCATAGGTTCCCAGATTCCCTCTGCCTACTTTGGTAAGTGCAGGATTCAGTGAATCTATGTACGAAATAGTTATTTTTGTTAGCTTTCCGCATATGCCACACATAAATCTACTATTCGACTCCATTTCCCTTTTTCCACTCAATTTCGAGACATCGCTTGTGAAGTGACAGAATCCAGTGAGTGACACGCGCGTTTGAACTCTAATAAATTGAGATTTTTTTTATTTTTACTACTTATATTTATTTTAATACAAATTTTTGCAGATAGAGAAAGAGAGAAAAGAAAAAGCATTTATTTATGTTACAGCTGTGTATCGATAAAAACCGTTGCAATTATAAAGTTTACAACCACATACAATAAAAATATTTTTATTGTATTTACTTGAGTTTGACCCGAAGAATTTATATTATAGGTATCGATTGTATCGAAGTTTTTATAATTATTAAAATAAGATTTTTATTAATTTATTTTTAATATCTTTAATTATAGCTCTATAATGGAAACAAATTAATTTTTGAACGCGAATCTAATTTCAAATCAATATAACCTATAAGATTAGCTTAATTTTAAAATAAAATTTTATTGCGAGGTCACACAAGGATATAAAGCTTGTAATTAATAATTATCGAATTCATAATATAATCTTTGATTACCGATAATTTTGCATTTTGTTATGTATTTATTAAAAAAAATGATTATAAAAACGTTATGTTTTTTTATAAATATAGAAATCTTGATTTTTTTTGTTTCCGTTGATATATTTTTTTATTGTAATTCTATGTGATTAGTTAGAAATACCTAAGTAATAAAAAATTAGGTTTTAATATCAATATTTTTTATTATCTGCAATTTTAAAATTATAATCTGTAATTTCATAAAACATTATTTTTTACTTATTTTGTTTCGAATAATAACCTCAAAACGTAATTCATAGCTAAATATTGCTTAAACATAATAAATAAAAAGTAAAAACAAAGCACAAAAATTAAAAAAAAACTCATTTCACTTCATTTATCTCTCATATTCGAAATTCAGAGTGGAGGTACAGTACGGTCGACGAATCGTGGCCGCTATAAGGATAGCTGTGCTATGTGGTTGCGCAGATTTGATTTTAGGATTTATCTTATGTATTATTTTGTTTTCAAGTGAACAATGTGCAATAATTCAGAAATATTAAGTACAGGACGGCCACGACTCGTCGACCGTACTGTATGAGGGAGCGGGCGCGAGGGGAGGGCGCGGGGCTGCGCGTTTTTCGCTAACCACGTGTTACCCACGTGCGTGAAAGTTTCGCAAAGTTCAACCCAAGTTTTTCCGACGCGATCAACTTTGATTCCGCTTGATTTTTACTTGCTTTTTGTTTTGAATAACCATTTTGTGCGTTGTTTTGGAAATAATTATTTATAGCTATCTTTGTAGCATAACCAAATAATATTAAAAATGAAATTTTATTAAAATGCTATTGCTGATATTAGGCTTTAATTTGATTGTTCATATAACTAAAACATAGAAAACCACCACATATTTTGAACGTATATCAAATTATTTTTTAATTCAGCTAGTTTCGTGCGTGACATCATTATCTAGAAAATCTATTGGCCGTTCCGAAAGATTTGTAAATTATGAATATTAAAAAACTTTAAACCATCGATTAGTTCCATTATGTACTGATCATTAATATTGATTGATATGATGCGTATCTAAAATATATACAATTTACTTTACAAGTAAAATTGGATTCGAAATCGGATTTACCTATAATAAAACGCGGCTCGCTTAACAATACTAGAATATTACAATCAACATATCAACTAAACCGTGTCTAGAAAATTCTTAATTGAACTAATGAGAAGTAATTACAATTTTTATTGCGGCAATAATAATTACGATGCCTTAAAATAATAAAAGCAATTAGACATTGATGGGCGTAGCGGAGTTTGTACGGTTGTCTCGTTCTTTTGTATATCAGAAAAATTGGTGGGAGCGAGAGATGAGATGGGACTGATTAGAAGTAATTGTTCGAACGGTTATAAAACTTGATGTCAGAGACGGTATTCACTTTGTCGTAAAATGGTAAAATGTTCTGCTGCTAACTTATTTATGTTAAAAAATAAAGGTAGGACAAGTATAGGAGTGCCATTTTTCAATTCACTTGTTTGCTTTTTCAATTTCACTTTGTATCCCGCATACAGCAGGTTAAGCAAAGGGAGCCCAGTGTTGAGACGCTCCGGGTAGCAGAGACAGACTCAGATTTTCCTCCGAGTTCTGGGGGTATTGCGTGTTGGGTAATGGAACTCAACGCCGTGATTTGCCTTGACATTAGAGCGATGAAATGAAAATATTATTTTTTTTATTTTCCGAGTAAGAATCGAACCCAAAACACTGTCCACTGCCCCTGCGCCACAATTGGATACACACATTCACTTGTTTGACGTTGATAATACAAAATTATCATATTACAATAATTTTTAATTATAATAAAATTTTAAGCTTAAATATGAACGAAAAAATAAATAGTTTTAGCACTAATAATATATTTTCACATTATGTTATAAAAAAATATATAGAAAACGAATACGACTCGTTGGATAAATTGGAGAAAAATAACTAAAGAAAAATATTCAAAATTTTTACAAATAAGTATACTTTATAATAGAATTATATACACGTATAACACATTGATATCACAAAACACCCTAAATCGGTTCTGGACTGTTCGCAATCGCAACCCTTCTAAAATGCGTGAGGGGAAAGTCACTTACAGAATCCACCGTTCTGACCTGTGCCAGTGCCTGTTATTTTAGTACTGGATGTATATTAGTAAATATTATAAATTGAATATTATTTGAAAAATATATATATATATATATTTATATATATATATATATATATATGTATTATATTTCTGTATTAA
>DWAO01007279.1:0-10317 GCA_018230605.1 Heliconius congener
TAAGTTAATTTTATCGCTTTTTTTACTTATTTCTCACATTGTTTTCACATTCTAACTCAAATAGTAGTGTATTTTTCATATTTTGTGAATGATTTATTACATTCAGTGCATTGCATTCAGTGCCATTGGTTAACTGTTTGTCATTTGTTTTAGAACTAAGATATAGATTAGAATTCAGTATTATTAAAACATTTAGTTCAAAGAATGATGAGAAAC
Organism: Heliconius congener; assembly: GCA_018230605.1. Classification (NCBI taxonomy): domain Eukaryota; kingdom Metazoa; phylum Arthropoda; class Insecta; order Lepidoptera; family Nymphalidae; genus Heliconius; species Heliconius congener. The sequence continues at coordinate 217 of DWAO01007279.1, forward strand.
ACAAAAGTGAATTACCATTATATCCAAAATCATTTAGCCAGATTTGCATTGACTGCCAGGGGAGGATGATCCATTGCTGGACCGTAGTATACCATGGCATCTGAGACCAATTCCTCTACTAGTAGCATGGCAGAGAACCTCTTTTGTACAACTTAAATAGTAGTTGGGGCCCTGTAAGTTTCAAAATTGTTATATAATTTGATATTTAACAGTAATTTTAAAAATAAGCATATTAATAAATAATATTGAACTTGAATGTTGAGACCATTGTGGTGCATGGACACAAGGGTGTTACAGTAACGCGACGGTTGTGGGTTCGATTTGCGCTCGAGAGAATGAATTCCCTCTGGCACCAAGGCAAGAGCCCGGCGTTCAGTTCTACCACTCAACACGCAATGCCCTGAAAATGTTGGTGGAAAATGAGGAACGGAGTGTTTTAACAATAGGTTCCCTCTGCCCACCCTGCTGAAAACAGCGTGTACTTGATTTTTTTATTAAATTGAATTATCGCATTAGAAACAGATTGAGTGCATTTACCCGCAGATTTAAATTTGTCAAGAAATTCCTAATCAAAACTTATAGGGCGTTTCCTACAATTACGAAATTTGGCAAAAAGTGAGCATCTTGCAGTAAAAATTTAAAAAAAATATCCTAAAAATCTAAATTTTTGCTTATATAAAAGATAAAAACTATTGCAAAATTATATTTATAAATCTTTTTATACAAAATAAGTAAATATGCGAACTTAAGTTCGTCAAACTTTAAATGTTGATTGTTAACTTTTAATAGTTCGCGTGTCTACGCGAATAGGTCTCTATTGAATAGAAGGCAGTGAAGACGTACCTGTGTGGCGTTACACGAGGAAGATAGTACTGGAGTAGTAGAGGAGTCAAATAAAAGAGAGATTGTTCCTTCATACTTTTTTTCCTCATTATTTTCTTTGCTTGGCGGTCCATGGTTTGGTTTTCCATCACCTTGTCCTAACGGATTTTTCGCAGCAAAAATACAATTTACAGCTACCTGAATTATGAGATGAAATAAATAAAATATGAATAAAGTATTTATGGAAGTGAATGATTAATAAAACTTCTTTTCTTCTTTTTTTAATATCAAATGAAATGATATAAAATATATAACAGTCAATTTGTGTCCAAATCTACCGTTTGTGTGGGTTTTCTTACATTCTTTTAACGAGACAATTATTATTTCAAAAATATAAAACAAAATTTATAATGGTTAGAAAACAAGATATCACAAGATTCGATGCAATATAGAAGGAAAACTGAGATCACCGACAGAAGATAAGAATATAGGTACAGAAGATAAAATAAATCACAATCCAACTTACCAGGGCTGTTAGAACAGCAAATATTACGTTGCCCGCAGCCATTTTGAGTGTTTAGTAATAGTCGTTCTGTAAGAACCTCTACTGATCCGGAAAATAGTTATTAGCTGTCTTTATATACTTGTAGTACATAATACGATTTATGTTAATTGCATTTTTATTATAGGGCTGCGAAAAATGTTAACTCTATAGCGTTGCCAGATTTTGCTTAGGGGAAAAGCCAGGACATTTATCTCTGGAATTGTTAGTAAATCTCGTAAAGTTTCGTAAAGGGACCATGTCGAAACATTAAAAAAAAAAAAAACGGACCAGTAGATCCAGAGATCTTAGCGTTTAAATAAATAAATAAATAAAAAAACCCTTACGGTTTATTATATTATTTGTTTTAATATAATATATTCTTTCTAATATATAATAGATTCTACCACCCCTCGAATATTATACCGAAAAACCTTTGTAGGTATAGTATAATAAAATAATAGCAGTCTCATATGCCATATTAAAACAATATGGTATAACGACTCGTGAGGTCGTGACGCATGGCACTGTGTAGAGTTGATAAAAACAAATGGCGACACTAGTACCGGTAAAAAACATAATACGTATTATGTGTAAACTAAGAAATAATATGTATTATATGTAAATTTTAAATGAGACCATTCGTGGCGCAGAGGCTCAAAGTGTGACTGTAAAATTGATTGGATGTGGATCCGATCCCCACTCGAGGAAAGGAAAGATTTATTTCAATTTATATTTTCATTTTGTCGCTCTGGTGCTGAGTTCTGCCACTCAACACGCAATGGCTTCAGAATGCCACCAAAAGTGGGGAACGGAGTGCTTACCAGGTTCCCTGTGCTTAACCTGCAGTGCGCGGGATACAGCGTGAAGCTGATTTAATTTAATTTAATAAAAAAAATCTTATATTTAACTATATATTCTGTTAGCACAATTTATAAGTTCTGATCTTTTTACAGGTTAAACATCAAAAATATATTTGTATTTTATTTTAATTTGATCTTGGATTTATTTTCGCTTCTGTCTTTCTTCTTTCTTTTAATTACATTACAATAATTAAAATAAGAAAGTTTGTTTTGTAAATTGTTCATTTTCAAAATGATCGTCCTTTTGTTCGTAGATTTTTCTAGATAGTTTCTGTATTATAATTTATATAAATGAACTAAATTAATAAATTACATTAGAGATTATAATCCTCTTTTTTAAAGCAATGAGTGGCAAATAAATACTATTCAATTTAGGTTTGCTCTGTACCATTTCAATTTCCAGCACCGGATGATGAGGATCTAATTTGCCTTAAGTATCCAGATATTAATATACTTTGATAATACTAAAATTTGCTAGTACTAAAAAAAGAACGTGGGCGTTGTAATTTCGTATACAGTTGTGTTTAATTAAGATTATTCAATGTGAGAAAAATCCACTAATGCATATCCCAAAGAATTATGATTATTACTAGGAGGAGGAGTTGTTAACATCTTGAGTCCAATTTATGAGGATATCTCCACTATAAGAATGAGTAAAAGAGCCTATATTATTTTAGGGTTCAATAGATACAGGTGGTAGTAAATAAACGGCATAAATTAGGTTCTTGTGAATACCACTGCTTTTAAATATCACATTAATTATTAAATCTTAAAAAGCACTTTCATAATTATTTTTACCCGGTAATTTACCCACACTCTGAAATAAATCGCTATAAATATCTATATTCAAAGAATATATACGCTTAATGAGTCCTATCTTTTCACAAGTATCTTTACCTAAAATACTTCGACAGTTATCATTACATATTATACAACTCAAACGAACCTTTTGACCCTATTATAGGCAAGAAATTTTCACAAAAAGCTTGGGCTACATTTTTTCAAATCATTTAAGCAATATCGCTCAAGAAACAAGGCAATATCAACAAGAAACAGCTCATCGTTATTAACACTTTTACGAAGCTCATATAATAGCTTTTTACCTCTCACCTCACACCTTTCTCAATGTTGTTCTTTATTATAACACGAAAATCAGTACATTGATGATAGTTATCTAAATCAGAGTCAGCTTCACGCTGTATCCCGCACACAGCAGGGTAGGCAGAGGGAACCTAGTGTTAAGACAAACCGTTCCCCACTTGCCGCCGAGTTCTGGAGGCATTGCGTGTTGATTGTCGGAACTCAACGCCGCGCTTTGCCGCGACACCAGATATTTCGTTTGCCTGACAATTTTTTTTCGTTTCGTTTGCCTGACAATTTTTTCTAAGGTAAATTTCTCTGTAGTCTGTTAGTAATTTATCACTTTAATATAGTAAATCTTATTAAACTATCCTCTTTATGTTTGAACTTTTTTTTATTCAAATGGTTCATAAAAAAAAATGTCAAAGCAATTGTAGTACGGATTAAACGTGACTGTTTGAACATTATTGTTGGTTTAAATGTAACTTGAGGTAATGTATAGACCGTTGGGGAAGGTCTATACCCAACAGTGGGAGTAAAAAGGCTAGGATTATAACATATTTATTGGCTAGTTCATTTACGTAATCCCTTTTCCACTTTATCATCAATAAATAAGTTATAATAGTTGTTTAGTCTTTTTCTTATTTACAAAAAAAGATAGCGAAAAGGAACAAAAGAATTAAAATTCTTTTTGGAATATTTTTGATACAAAGGAAAATGTATAAGAACATTCGCTCGAATAATATTTTTACGGTAAAAAAAATAAAATAGCACTAAAAATACAATACAATATGTTTACATTATATTCTTCATAAATAAAATTAACCGAAATTGTCGAATTTATTATATAAGTAGAAGGTCCTTGTACATGAAATATAACAACCTATGTATAATGTAATCCCTCTTCGCCATTATGCAAAGCGGCGCACAAGCTTACTTACGCAAATTAATAGTAGTAAGCACATGTAAGAGCTATTAAACGTGGATTATACGTTTTACTCTGAGAAAATGTTACCGAATATAATATTTAACATATTTTGAAGTGTAGCTTCAAAGTTCAATCTCAACATTTAAATATTATAAATGCAAAAGTAACTCTGTTTATCCGTCTGTGACCGATTTTAACAACAATTGATACAAATTGAGTTGACTTTGGGAAAGGATATAATATACTCTACCTTTTATAGAAAAAAAATCCACGATGACCAATCTATTAATGAAAACCCACATTAACAATTCTTATCTTTTTATATAACAAAAATGGGATTGTAAAAAAGAAAGAAATTCCACCACGGAATACTTTGTAATTTGTAATGAGCCAAGAAAAAAGTTAGTGAGCTTCAACATCAAGACCCATTTTAACCAGACGTAGATAAGAATCATCGTGATTAAATTATCTTTCGAATGAAAACAGTGCACTCAAATCGATCCATCCGTTCGGGCCAATGCCAAATAATACAGACGCACGCATACAAACAGATAAAGGCGTCAAATTTACTCCTCTTTCTGTCGTTTCCCATCGGGGGTTAAAAGGGGCTATCGTGGCGCAGGTGCAAAACTGCGTGCGGCTGTAATTGCGGCAGGTTGTGGGTTCGATTTCCACTCGAGGAATATTTAACACTAGGTTCTCTCTGCCTACACTGCTGGTATGTGCGACAGCGATAAGCTAAAAAATATGTTATTAAAATTATTAGTTAATAGAGTAGAGTGATGTGTCACAAAGCCCCCTCTGCCCTCTTCGCATGATACAAGAGATTTTTAAGATAAAGTCAAATATTTATAAGTATATATGTACAAATATGAAATATGATTTATTTTCGTTGATTCGCAAGTTACTAAAATAATAAAAGAAAGTACGGCAAGAAACTATTTAAGCCTAGACTTATCAAAAGCTTAATGTAAATAAAAATGAGCGAGCGTTTAATTATGCTTGTATAAGATTTGAAACGTTATGGAATTTTTTGGTAACGAATAAAACTGTCGTCATAATCATTTTCAGATTAAGGAGATATTTAAGCATGTTTTTATAGTTTCCAAAGCGATGAAATTAAAATATTAAATTTTTCATTTCGTCGAGTGGGAATCGAACCCATAACCAGCCAGCAGTTTTGTGCAGCCGGATTTTTTTTTTCTTTAGTAATATTATAACCCATAAAGCATAATTGTTTATATGGACTATGGATGGTTATAAAACAGGGTGGACATTGGACTAGTTAAGTAAATTATAATAGAGGCCGTCGTGGCCCAGGCACACGCGTCGGTTGTGGGTTCGATCCCCATTCGAGGAAACGAAATATTTATTTAAATTTATATTTCCATTTCTTCGCTCTCTTGTTGAGGCAAAGAGCCGCGTTGGGTTCCGCCACTCAAACACGCAATACCTCCAGAATTCGGCAGAAAGTGGGGAACGGAGTGTCTTAACACTAGGTCCCCTCTGCCTACCCTGCTGTGGGCGGGATACAGCGTGAAGCTGTTAATTTATTTAATTCTCATTAATATTACAGTGAGCGTAATGATAAGCTATCTCGTGACATAATAAAAGTAATGAATAAATTACAGTAACCAACCAGTATGATTATAACCTTAATAAGAATCATGTGGTTGTTATCAGCACGATCTTACAATGCGTCAGGACTGTTTGATTTTGTTATGGAGGTGATCTGTGCATCAATAAAATGATGTTTATTATTATTTATTGAGGCTAGTCAGACTGGTTGTGAGTTCGATCCCCATTCGATGAAATGAAATATTTAATTTACATTAAATAAGGTGTCGAGGAAAAGCGCAGCCTCGAGTTCCGCCACTCAACACACAATGCCTCCAGAACTCGGCGGAAAGTGGGGAACGGAGTGTCTTAACACTAGGTTCCCTCAGCCTACCCTGTTGTGTGCGCTCGAAGCGATTTTTTATTTTTTTAGGTTTACCGTTGTTTAGAATTACTCAAAGAGTACTTCAGCTAGGTTTGTTTCAGTTATAAATAGAAAATTTTAGGAATATTAAAATTATCATAATGGACCATATTGCAAAATGTTGTTATTTTTGAGGGCAAGAGTTGATCACAATAAGAACAATCCATGTTTCGTTACTTAATTAAAACAAATTGACATTATATGGTTAAGTGTTTTAGTCAATACTAATAGGGTAAATAGAAATACATATTTTATAATAATGCTGTTTTATTTAAATACCTAATGAATATTTTTATTACTTATGAATTTGAAAGAAATTTTTATTTTGTTTAAAATTACAAAAATCACTATAACAATCCTGAACACACGTAAGTTTAAGACATGCTTAGTAGGCGGTTCTGCTGATAAATCTCAGCTATCAAAAAATTTTAGGCAGCCTAAGCTGGAACAGCAGGTATCGCACATTCTGCTGAAGGCGTGGCAGAACATTCTCCAAGATTGCAATGGGGCAGAGATGGGTCACTGCAGGCACGTTGGATTCCGCCTATCTTAGTGCAAACAACTTTGGTTGAGCAATCAAGACAAGCGGATCCGATGGTGGAGCATGGAGTCCATTGGGGGTACCATGCGGCAGCTGAGACCCATGGTGGAATCCATGGGTTAGCTCCAGCAGCCGGGGGACCACTTGCACCGGCACCAGGCCACCCAGGCCAACCGGATTGAGCTGGCACTGCAGCTGCTACTGCAATCTAAAAATATAATAAAATAACATTAAAAAATATTTTTTATTCATATACATAATTAATTAATAAAAATAATTAATAAAATTATATAAAAATACTTACAATAATGCAGAATACAAGAACAATCTTTGAAGCCATCTTTCTTGATTTATTATTTTAGTGAAATTATAATGATGCTCTCTTGTTATTGAGCTCACTTCTTATACATTTCTTTGTTTGTTTAAGGATAGTATCTGTACATCTAATAAGATATCAACATCATGGTTTTCCCAATGGAAGAAGAATATTGTAAGAGATAACAAAGCTTAAACAGATAAACGGCTTATTAATGTTTGTCCATGGGGGTCCTGTCATTTGGTATGGATAGAAAGAAAATATGGTGACAATTGCTGATCTCAATTGTTGTAATAAAATGTGTTATCTAATAACTGTTACATAAATAAAAATAAAAGTTAAATTATGTAAATAAAGTTTAACATTTTAGTAATTATTAATCAATGTTAATATTTAGTCAATTTTTTTTTGAGTTAAATAGCAAAATATTAATTCCATTCCATGATCCAAATACACAAAAAAAAAACTAATTATGTATTTAAATAAAAAACAAAATATCTAATAATTAAGTAAACCAAAAAAACATTGAAATATTGCATTACTTTTAATTACTTTTCTTTTTACAAAAAAAAAACGATATATTTTTTCATTGTAAGTACTTTTATACTGATACTACCATTTTGTTTATTGTACATGTATTTAGAGACAGTTATCTTGATAAAATTTTCCCAAACACGTTTTGTTGTGAATATTACGTACTGTAATGCGCCTGGGAAATTTGCAACTTCTATATTTGTTAATATAGATTAATTGCTGGAAACTCTTCAAAACCGACAAATTACGAAACAAATATAAATTTAGAGGCCAGTCGTGGTGCTTAGGCACAAAGTGTCATTGTAAATGCCACATATCGTGGGTTCAATCTCCACTCGAGAAAATGAAATATTTAATTTTTCTTTGGTTTAGTGTCAAGGCAAAGCGTGGCGTTCTGTTCCGCCACTCACCGCGCAATTCCTCCAAAATTCGGCATAAATCGGAAACGGAGTGACTTAACACTAGGTTCTTTCGGTCTACCCTGCTGTGGGCAGGATAGTGCATGAAGCTGATTTTTTTAGGTGATTATTTTTATAGATCATAGGCGGATACATACGAGTATGTTAATAAAGATTATTTAAGACTTCATGCAGATTGCTATTTCTTTCAACACATTGAATTATTAATTTTCTGAACTAAAAGTAAAGTAGAAGTTAATATATTAAATAGGACAATGAAAAACGCCTTATAAAACAGTATTATTTATTATTATCAATTCGTTGGTTGGAAAACGCGATGGTTTTAAGTACCTAAAAGTGGAAACAATTATTTACATTTTTCCGGTGGAAAAAACGAAATGTTCTCTATACCTTACCCTCTATAGTGTAGCTTAAACCAATAATGACATATTATAATCAATACGATATTGAGGCCAGTGGTAGTGCAGGGGCACAAAATGTGACTGTAACCGCGACAGGTTACGGGTTAGATTCCCTCGAAGAAATTAAATATTTTCATTTCTTTGCTCTGTTGAATTCCGATACTCAATACGTGATATCACCAGAATTCCTGAGTATACCGGAGTATCCATACACTAGGTTCTGCCTACCCTGCTGTGATCAAGATACAGCGTGAAGCTAACAAAAGAAATTATCACCGAGGATTCCGTTGAGAAATTGGAGGTCTCGAGCTTTTGTTGACATCCAAGCTCAGCTTAGCCATAACCCTTTTGATCTAATCTAGAAATACGTTTCTTTTTAGAAAATCAATAAGCCGTTGACTAAATATATGGTTTAAATTTCAACTCGATATCCCCAAGCGTTCCTGAGATAAAGGGTCTTGACATATAGGCAGTCAGACAGGTAACCCTAAAAATGATAGTTTTTATGAAAAGCAAAAAGTTATCAAAAAATTGCATGCTCAACGAGATATATTACCAACTAGAAATCTGTCTGCATAGTAAGTGTTAACAATTTCATATTGGGGAAACTATTGAGGTTATCTTTAGGATTGCTACTTTGTGTCAATATTATTAACATTATAAACATATGACCTTTTTCATTTTTATGCATTTCCGCATTTCACAGTGATACTAGTTTTACTAGTTTTACTTTTCATGATAGATAATATTTTGAAATAACCTGGATAATTTGAAATTCTAAGTCTTGGTCCTAAGTCTGTGACACAGACCAGGACCAAGACAGACCACAATATCTAGTTTAATGTTGTATTTGCAAAGTGGACATTTGCAATCTTATTTAAAGAAATTTTAGAATTTTTTGAATTCTAATCAGCTTTATTAAAACGCAATATAGGAAAGTAGTATGAAAAAAATTACGAAACATGCAATCAAAATTAATTAATATAAGGACGTCAGGCTTATATTAATTAATTCTACTAGTACCCATGACAGTGAACTAGATAGAATGTATCATAAGTAAAAGTATCCAAGTATATAAAGTAAAGCAATTTTTTTCAATAAATGACGTCAACGGTTTTTTTCTTCTTCTACACAATGTAAACAGCAAGGTAGGCAGAGGGCGCCTAGATTTAAGATATCCTACTAACCTCACTTTCCGCCTAATTTCATAGGCATATGCGTATTGAGTAGCGAAACTCAACGTCCCGCTTTGCTTCGACACCAAAGCGAAAAAATTAAAATAAAAAAATATTAAATATTTCATTTCCTCGAGTGGTAATCGAACTCACAACCAGTCACGTTTACAGTCACACACTTGTGACTCTGCGCCACTATTCGCTTATTCCAAAGGGAATTTTGAAATTTGATATTTTCATAGAATACGATTTCTTGTTATCATGTTAACGAAGGTTGGTACTGTAATTGTTTGTTTTTACCGACAAGCAACTTGATAGCGATCCGTCAACATACAAACATTTTAATACTTTACGACATGACTATATTTACATAAACAGTATATTAGTTAATATTTTGAAGTAGTTATTATTTCTGAGAATTATGGTGTTATAAAAAAATATCTTTACGCTGTATCCCGCACACAGCAGGGTAGGCAGAGGGAACCTAGTTTTAAGACACT
>DWAO01007280.1:0-10317 GCA_018230605.1 Heliconius congener
GCCTACCCTGCTGTGTGCGGGATACAGCGTGAAGCTGATTTTAATTTTAATTTTAATAAATACGGAAGATCACACAATATTTGAAACAAGCATAACCATATTCATTCAATAATAAATCAACAAGTAATAAAAAATATAAAATAATAAAAATGCAGTAGTTTCCAGAGGTTTCCATTACCGATTCATAACAGCAAAATTTATGGTGGAAAGGAACGAAAGCTGCATAATATGATGTATTACGTATGCAGCTTGTGACAAATGATTGCGTATTCAGCCAACGCCGCGTCACGAAATGCCATTCTATCGATATTGGGGGAGGGTTCAATTTAATAATTGCGTTTTCTTGAGTTTGGGGTCCAACTACCTTTGTGTACCTTTATTTAACATTTTGAAATAAATTTATAGGTATGCTTTTCAGCTTTATGTATCCCGCATAGAACTGGGTGGGCAGAGGAAACCAGGTGTTAATATATTCTTTTACCCATTCTCCGCTAATTATAAAAATTTACAATAAAGAATATTATATATAAATAAATTTTATTTATAAATCTTCATCTTTTGCAATAGAAATGTATCACGATTGCTATTTAAAAAATGTCTTAAATACTCAAATTTATGAAACTAGTTATCAAATGAAAGTAATTAAGAGCCTAGCCCTCGATAAATTGACTATCCAACACAAAAATATTAGTTTAATTGGAACCAGTAGTTCTTGAGATTAGCGCGTACAAACAAACAAACCATTCAGCCTTATAATATTAGTAAAGAGGTTACGTTATTTACATAGCGTTATATTTTTGTAAAATATCCATATTATAACACACAAGTATTCACCATTAGGTATTGGCTCGAGAGTTTTCCCGTTAACTGCTACAGAAGTCCCATTTATCACGTCAATATACTTAATCTTTTAAGTTGTCGCTGTCTCTGTTCAGGAACATACGGTAACTTTTACTTCGCAATGCTTTTAGAATATAAATGAATCGTTTTTTGTTATTTTTAAATATTAATTCGTATTTTTGTTATTGTAGCTATGAAGCTAATTTTTGGAGGCGTGGGGCGTTGGAACTGAGTGCGCTAAATAGGCGCACTAGCAGAGATTGAACAAGCTAACTAAATAACATATTATATAACTAAATAACATATATATATATAAATTACTTACTCGACGTTTCTTTCTTTTTTCAGGCTTTTATTAAAGTACACGTAGTGGCGCCACAATTTTAATGTACGAGTACATATAATATTTAAATACTCGGGATAGAATATCGCTAATGAATTTTCCAACATTAAAAGTCAAACATTTTTCAATTACTCAAGACTTAGTATCCTAATATTTTTGTTTAGTAATAACTTAATTTATGTTAACTAATTTAATTTTAGTAATAACAAGTTTATTTCCACAAACAACTTTCAGCTCAAACTTTGTCTTTAAAGTCGGCAGTTTACTTGAAGTTATCAAGATATAAGCCCGCAGCTATTTGATTAATTAATTATTATTATGTTATTTAATCAATATTATAAAAGTGAAAATTTTGTATATGTGTGCATTAACAAATAGTGGATAAAACGAGATCCGATAACTTAGGCATTAGAAGTAAGCTATAATAAAAATTTAAAAAAAAAAGTGATTTATAAGGGATTTTTCATATAGTTATCGTTTTATCTTAGCAAATAATATACTTTAATGACTGCTATAAGTTTATATAAAAAAAAATGTTAAGCCAGTCGTAGTGCAGGGGCATAAGCCTACGCCTGTAAACGCGACAGTTAGTGGATTCGTTTTCCACTCAAGGAAATTAAATTTTCAATAACTTCGCTCTGGTGTCGACGTAAAGCGCGGCGTTGAGTTCCGCCGCGCAACTCCTCCAGGATTAGGCGGAAAATGGTAAACATTGTGTTTTAACACTAGGTTTTGTCCCTGCCCTTTGTCTACCCTTCTAAATGATAAAGTCTAATTACAATAATCTTTGGATTTGTAAATGTTTCATAGCCAAAGCAACGCCAAATATTTTTACTACTATAAATATTTTTGTTCAAATTATGTTTACAGTCCATCCAACACGTTTAAAGTCACACTTCTCCCCATGGGCGTAATAATAGGGGGCCACCCCCTGGCCCTAAGACTGGCCTTTACTTATGATACTGATAGCATTATGGCTTTTAGTATAAAAACTAATCAAAGCCAATCCAATTACCTACATCCAACTTAACAAGAGGTAAATCAAGGGCAATGAAAGAAGAAAAACGTTTCTTTTGCACAAGAAATAGGAAAGGTCTCAAAGGCACTCGACTTATTAACTAGGAATTTCCATCGGTTATAAATATAAGATAATATGACTATACTAGAAAAATATTTGGCACTACCTGCGCTATGATATATTTACAAATTTAAAGATTATTGTAATTAGTTTTTTTAGTTTTTTTGCAGAAACCTAGTGTTAAGACACTCCGTTCCCAATTACGATACTTCGGTTCCCCACTTTCCGCCAAATTCTTGGTATATTGTGTAGTGTTTGTGGTGGAACTCAACTTCGCTCTATAAAGACAAATTCTATACTTTTATTTTTTCAGTTTCTCGCACATAGCAGGGTAGGCAGAGGGGAACCTAGGGTTAAGACATTCCATTCCCCGTCTCCTGCCCAATTCGCAAGGGACTGCGTTTTGATCGGCGGAACTCAACGCCGCTTGCAAATATTAATATAGTCCTTTTAATATAATTAGTTACTGTGTTAGATTTTTTACTTTTTGTTAAAATCGTATAGGCTCCTGTGTCTTACAATTTTCACAGTTGATATATAAGATTATATTCATGATTTATAAAAAAAATCAAACTCGTATATTATACATGTATATGTAGCTAACTAGGTTTTGATTTGTTTTTACATATTAAAACATAAATACTATCGTAATCATAATCAAAAATTAAAAATATATTATTAGGTTAATTTTCAAACTGAAAAAAATCTATATAACTGCAACACAACAATCTAGAGCCATGTTTCACCAACAATTTGAATATTTGATGCTCGGGTGTTGCGTAGAGGCATTGTCCACTGGAACTACCAACACGTTATTCCGATATGCACTCCATCATAAATATTGACATGTTTGGTATGAACACTACCATGAACCAGAAATTTGTTTAGCCTCAAAACCCTCAAAGAAAACAAAAGAAATATATTGCAAGTTTAATTGTATCTTAAAGCCAGCCTAAAGTGTATTTTTTTCAATAAGAAAGTCACTATTTATGGGTAGCTATCATGGCGTAGTGGTATTAAGGTAAGTAAATAAAAGGGCTACAGGCGCATTCAGTGATATAATTGAATATTTAAATTATACTAAATCAAATCATATGTATTTTAGTGTTATTAAAGAACCAGTAGGTCCTCAAGGACCTGATTCAATAAATATTGTCGTCTTGCAAAATAAAGGGTCAGAACATAAATATATTTGAATAAAGGAATTGTGTTTTCATGAGACCGTATGGGTGGGTATATATCCATACGGTGACCTTACTAATTGGAGACAGGTTCAAGGTCTGGTGTATTACATGATTTATCAGCGGCGCGTGCCTACTAATGGGAACGAATGTGACTGAATTATGCTGAAATTTGATATTTTTTATAAGATTATTGTTTTGTTGCCGTGTTATGAGGAATGCTCTCGTATTTCTTAAAACTTTTTATTTCAAATATTATTTTGGTAAAGTAAATCTACGTAGTGAAACAGAACAAAAGATATTCATTTATAACTTTGATCTTTTTTATCCAAAAACATTTAAAGGCAATACGTTACATATAATAGACAAAATCATTTCCAATCGATTTATGCGTAGATCTTTGAAGCTACTTTAACGTGGTTTTTACTGATGATCAGAATAAGGATTTGTTGACACAAGATTGGATTGGATAAATAACGAGATAGTCATATTTATATAAACTGAGCCGGAAATCCCCAAGATCAACACCAATTTTATAATATAAATATTATAACTGAAATATAATAGTGTTAATTACAGAGGATTATATAAAAATAAACTGCTTTGTCTTTTGCGACAAAGCGAGCCTTTTGCCCTTTGTTGTGAGGGAATGAATGAAATCCATAACCTACTAATTAGGGAACGGATCAAGGTGTAATACTAATAAATTTCGCTCTTTGTCTGTCCGAACACGCGCGACTAACGAGCTTCGTCATATTATATTCAGAGTTAAGACCCGCTGACTTAGCAGGTGACATCAATTTTCTTTATTCTCCAGAAATATTATTTATTATGAAGTAATGATGAACGTGACAAACATTTATTATTTAGGAAAACGTATAAAAAATTAAATGTAGCGGGATTTGAATCTACGCCTTTTGGAAATCGTCCAAGCGCTCTTATCACAAAACCATAAGTTCTTATCGAGCTACTTTGAAATTCTTAATAAATATTTTAAAATAAGTTAGTGTAAGTGTGGAATAACACTTTAAAAATGTCAAAAATGTGTGTTATGATATATTTTCTTTGCATTATTATTAATCTATCGGTGCCTCTGGCAGGGAAGATGCAGTCTATTTAGAAAAAAAATGTTATTGGTTCTTTTTTACCAGAGATTTTTTTAAAAAATGTGTTTATTTTGTGGAGAAAATGTAATCAAAATTTTAGTACCTCGACGGACATCATTAAATAATTTGTCGTCGCCACTCAGGTCGCCGCAACTTTGTTTGCGTGGACGTGAAATAATATGGAAAATTTCGTATTATCCCGTCTCCGCAGGAATTTCGAGAAATCCTTTCTCAGTAAGCTTCTGCTCTTCTTAGTGTGCCATATGCAAAAGTTTCAGGTCTATCATTCAACGGAGGAGTTTCATATACGAGATTGAATGTATAGATTAGCGAGCGAGAGTATATAGATGTATATATGATACATTTATATGAGTATCCAATCAACCGTCGTATGTACTATATATTTTATTTACACATAGCATATTTTAATTAAATTTCTTTACTTGAAAATGTACTTATAGCCAACATAAATAAGCAGCACAACTTTTTACCTTTCACTGTGAATTAACGATTTTATAAAATAAGTTACAATATTTAACCTTAAAGGTTTTGCATTAACCAATATCGTTAAAGCACCGGTTAAAAGGCTATGTGCAGCAGCTTAGATGTAAATGTAAAGCGTTCACCTACTAACCCGTTGCTTTCAGCTCTTTACAGAAGGATGCAGGTTTGAATGGAGGTTACTTTATCTATGTATCTAAGCGCGTGCACGATGAAGTGAAAAGGCTGAAATTATTTTTGTAAATGTTAAGTATTTTGTTTGTTAGGCAGAGGTGATCGTAGAATAATTAGAGTTTTTACTAATGTTGCTATTCCAGCTTCACGCTGTATCCCGCATCCAAAGCAGGGTAGGCAGAGGAAACATAGTGTTAAGATACTACGTTTCCGACTTTCTGACGAAATTTCGAAGCGTTGCGTGTTTAGTGGCGGAACTTAACGCCGCGCTTGCCTCAACACCAGAGCGAAGAAATTGAAATATAATTTTAAGATATATTTCATTTCTTCTAGTGGTGATCGAACATTGTGCCCCATGCCACGAATGGCCTTAGGTATACAGTGTCTTAACATTAGGTACCCTCTAGGGTAGGGAAGGGTAGGCACCCTTCTGTGTGTAGGGTACAGCGTGAAGCAGATTTTTATTTTCATTTGTTTATATATAATCACAGCGCAAGCACATATGTTTGTCAATTACCGTAGAGACGACGTTATAAATCAAAAAGCCTCAGTAGGTCGTAAATAACACCCTCCTCGCAGAATATTAAAGCTTGTTAACCGTTGTGTATGGTTAGAAAGTAAAACACAATATTGTTTTGGTTTTCGGTGTCTACAAATATATACAATACTGTTAAGATTTGGTTTTTGAAACATGGGGAATGAAGTATCTTATTGGGAATGCAGTGTCTAAACATTAGGTTCCCAGGTTCCTTCTGCTAACACTACCAAGTGTGGGATACAGCGGAATATAAAACATATAATATAATAAATTGCTTTTTAGTTGTTATTGTTAGTTTTTTCGCGCACGGTATTTCCACATATTAAATGTACGAGAAATTTTTTTTCTTATTAAATAAGCGAGCGGTTTTCCTCCAGAGAAGTACCTACTTTTGTGTGTTATATTGAGATTCTCTTAAGGATTGCACTTTTTGGGATTTATTTTTATGTGGGAGCTGGATTATACAAAATTATAAGCTTCTCTGGGTACTTAATACTTAAAATATTAAATTTCGTTTGTTTTCGATGACCACTCGAGGAAATTAAATAATTAATATTTTTTTTGTGGTGCGTGCGCGGCGTATGCGTGCGCGGCGTTGAATTCCGTCACTCAGCACGCCTTGTCTCCAAAATTTGGGGAAAAGTGGGGAGTGTCTTAACACTAGGTTCCCTCTGCCTATACAGCTGTGGCCGGGATACAGCGTGATCCTGATTAAATATTTTTTTAAATATACAGCTTACGCAAATATAAAATATATAAAAATGTTCTTAAATGTCTCTTAAAATATAATTACAGAAGTTTTCTAAGTAAAACAAGTGCTGTTATATCCACACATTCGTCGCATTATATGGATGGGTAAATAAACCCGAATTTACGATCAGTTTATTAATATAAATGAAAATAGTACCCACAGCCACTCAATAAAAATAATCTATCGCCAATTCTGAACTCGAGAGGATATCGATGGGTGTTTGTAAAAATCCAATTGTGGGTCTCTCAAGTGATCCATCTAGCGTTATTGACATGTAAACGAGTTACGGCTATAGGCGTGTACACATACAGTACGGTCGATGAGTCGTGGCCACCATTAAATAAGATTTTATGAAATTTTGTACGTACTCTTGGGAAAAAAGTTATCAATCGATGTAGTCACCAAAAATTAATTTTGAGTAATAGACGGATGGACGGCTAGGACATGAGGACATCTTATATGTAAGCATCATCAGTTTAGTTACTATTTTTGACATGGTTCGATAAAAAAATCAAAATTATGACTTTTGATATAGAGCCTCTATATGTAAACGCGACGGTTGTTTGTATGATTATCCCACGAGCTGGAACCGAACCAATGACTGTCGTATTTACTATCATACGTTGTCCCTTGACGTCTTCAAAAACAGTACCTCAACGAAAAGGCACTCTATTTGCATTATGATATAAAATATATACTTAAACGCCCTGCGTGTCCAGTACAACACTGAGCTGAGGGCGGCGCCAGCGAGCTCTAGGGAGGACATTTTTTACCTAACCATACTATTATTACATTACTTCTATTGTTATATTATTACATTATTTTACAGCTTCTGTAATAAGTAGATTTACGAGGTGCACTAACACATCAGCACATTGGCATGTAAAATGGGAAACCTCCTGACAAAATATTATATTATATGGTGTGAAATAAAGTTTTATTATTGTTATTATTAATAATACCAAGTTGCTTACTAACGTTACAGGATATTATAGTCCGTCAAAAATATATGGGACGCGCTAAACGTTATAAATGCCCAAAATCCGTCACCGGCTTCCGCAAATAGAATGGAAGCATTTTCACGTTAAATTGCCTTTTCCGAACTAAAACTAGGGGAAATTACAAATTACACAATACCTTTAGAGATCATTTTGTTCAAAAGATAAGCGTATTTTATTTAATAAATAATGGTTTAAATGTATTAAGTATTTAATAAATAATGGTTCTTTTTTTTGATAGAACACAGACATAGCTGTAGGATTAAGGGAAATACAGATACCCAGAAAAGTCTGATACCGCTCTAGAATTTTTACTCGCATAAGAAAATTGTAACTGAAAAAATTAAAAAAAACTCCTACACCTGTGGCTTTCTGCGTGGTCAAATGGAAGTAACTAACAGTTTTCTTAGCAATAACTAATTGAAACAATTGTAACTCTATAATTATATAAAAATATAATAACATTGCATGATGAAATATAATCTCCTAATCTCTCTTGATAAATAGACTATTCAAAATAAAAAAAATCTATTTGTATTTCATTAGTTCCTGAGATTAGTGTGTTCAACCAAACTTTTTTAAAAAAAAAATAATAATAGTAGATAGTGTCTCTATAGGAATATCTATACATGTCTCAACAAATCCTCCACGTCGTTTGAAGTAAGAAAAAGAGTGTATAACAAATATATTGATAGAAGCTTCTAAACTTGATCGCTAGGGACGATTTGAAAAACAACAAACTATGTGAATAAAGCTTTTTGAGCTTTTAAGTTATATTTTTTCATATATTTTAATGGTTGTGAATAAAATTTTAGAGTTGTGAATAAAGTTGTGAATTATATTTTTAAAGTGCGAATCGGAATATTAACTCACTTATGATCAGATTCACTTCAAAATATAAATAATTCAAACTGTATCCCGCATACAGTAAGGTGGATGGAGGGAACCTAATGTTAAGACACTTCGTTCCCTACTTCAGATACTCTTCAGATTTCTTTTGCCTCGTCCACTGTCATGAATCTCTTCATACATGCTTTTCGGGGGGTCCTCTTGCTTTTTACGTGACCTTCCTCCAGTATCTTTAATACTATGTTTTCGAAAGCCAACTGAAGTCCCTCCCTACCTGTCTTACTGCCCACTTTTCCGTTATAAGTGCTCAAACCAGTTGAGCTGAGTTCTTCTTCATTATCACTGTGACATCCTCGCTTGTCCCTGCCATTCTGTGTATCTCTTGACTGCATAAGCTGCATATGATTCATAGCATAAGAGTTCCATAGCGGAAGAGTTATACAGAATGTCATTCGATCGTAATTATTAAAAAATCGAATAATAAATGTTTCTAGCTGAAGTGAAATATTATTTAGGAATCCGAAAAAGAAACCTGCTTTTATTTTTAATATAAATAGGTGGCTCTTCGTAATTTTCGATTTCCTATTTTAACAACACGCACAACTACTAGTTGACGGACTAGAATAGCTTTACAATAACAAAATATTTGTACTGTATAAAATATTGTCCGACAATAGTTGAATGGTAAACCATGAAATTGCTTAGGTGAATACAAAAACAAATACGTTTGAAGGTGGTAAGTTCTCGCAAAAAGAATATTTTTTAGAAATTAATAAATAATTTCAGAAATTGCTTGTGGAAAAAAGATCGCACATATCACTTTTTCGCAACAGCTTCTGAAAGTTACTTTAGTCGTTCACATATTTATTGTAAATTGATAGTTTTAAATTTTTGTACGAATCAAAAGGTACAACAAAGTCCCAACTGTAGAGTTGTATTTTCTTATTTTTTTCAAGAATCCAATTTGAAAAAAAAAAACCAATCTGCTGAATCAGTGAAAATCGCCGTAGGTCGTTGAGGTTCTTCACCCATAGAGCACCGTTTGTTCTGTCAAAAACTTTAGCTGATGTAGCTAAACTAAGAAATGTATAGATCGAGTATTTGTATATATTTTTTTATCAGTTTCATGCTGCATCCCGTACACGGTAGGGTAGGCAGAGGGAACCTAGTGACACTCAATTCCCCACTTTGCACTGCGTGTTGAGTGGCGGAACTCAATGCCGTGCTTTGCCTCGATACCAGAGCGAAGAAATGGAAATATAAATTTAAATAAATATTTCATCTCCTCGAGTGGGGATCGAACCCACAACCAGTCGATTATACAATCGCACTTTGTGCCCCTGCGCCACGACTGGCCTCCGGGATGTATATACATATATTATATATTTTTTTATTTAGATATCTCTTAAATCACATTTTGCTGTAAATAAGTTTTGTTGGCGATTTGGAACATATTTTCACATTGTTACAATTTTATATCAGCCACTAAATCCGATAAATAGAGCTATAATGTAGAGTGAGAGTAAAAAACTTAGTTATGATTTCCTCATAGAGACTAGAGAACGTAGATTTCATAACCAGTAAAAGTATTTTACAAGAAGTAGTTTCCGAGCGCACCAAAAAGATTAAAGTTTAAAATATTATAGTAAATACGTTTAGCACGATGCCGCGGCGGAGTCAGCAGCCAGAAAAAACTGAAAAGGCTCTCGACATCAAAGAGGCAAGAGGAAAAGCGTGTAAATTACGTTTAAGTGGGTCAGAAAATGTCATTTTCCTATAAAAAATAATGTAACAATTTTAACTAAATGACTTTAAAATGTGAAACGTAAATGAGCAAAACTGGTATATTTATGTTTTATCTTTTAATTCTTTACAATCTTCATATGACATATTATTTTTTTTTCTCTACTTCGTCATCAACTAAATGTCCTCGCGATTTGGTACGGGCGACAGATAGA
>DWAO01007281.1:0-10317 GCA_018230605.1 Heliconius congener
TTTTTATTTATTGTATAATGTTCTTGTCAGAATTGTGTTGAAATGATGAGAAATAAAATTATGATGCCGTTGTACGCTTTGGTTGTGGATTCGATTTACAAACTATGAAATATTTATTTTTTAATCATCACAATCCTCATTCTTCTTCTGGATGCGGAAGTGCTGCATTGAATTTCACCATTCAACACGCAGTTATTTTATAACGAACGGAAAATATATAACGTGACGTATATATAGGTAGTGAGAGAAGGAAAATAAAATTAATAATTTACCGTAGGGAATTTGTTGAAAACCATTCTAATTATTTAATTTATTTTCTGAATTTATAATAGGTTATTATACGAAGATTATAATAATATCCATAGTAGGTTTAAATCCATACATCGATTTACAAGCATTATGGTAACGCCTTTGGGAAATATCTTATTATATACTACGGAACGATTTAAATCTATTCATATTCAGTACTTCAATATGCTTGAACTTCTCTTTTGTCTCTAGAGGCATATTGTTAGATTTAAAATTTTTACTTATTTTATTTTCTGTATGAGTTTTATTCCTTGCAGTTTTGAGGCGATTTTTACGCTTATTCGTTAAGCGTATGTAGAAATCTCTATTTTTTCTGGCATTGCGTACATTTTGTCTGACTGGAATTACACAATGAAGAATGTTGAAATTTGAGCGCTGAGGGAGAATTTTACGAAATTTTAAAGGGAATGGGAACAACAGTATTTAAGTTTTATAGTTAACATAAACGAAGTCGCGGGTGGCCTCTAATTAATTAAAATAAAAAAATCGAGGCCAGTCGTGGCGCAGCGGCGCAAAATGTGACTTAAAATTTGTGGGTTCGGTCCCCATTCGAGGAAGTGAAATATTTATTTACAATTTTATTTTCATTTCTTCGTTCTGATGTCGAGGCAAAGCGCGGCGTCGAGTTCCACCACTCACTCACACTCATACACGTTATGCCTCCCAAAACTCAGTGGAAAGTGGGGAACGGACTGTCTTAACATTAGGTTCCCTCTGCCTATCCTGCTGTGTGCGAGATACAGAGTGAAGCTTTAGTTAATTATATCAATATAATTAATTGAAGTAGCACCCACTGTGTGCACAGTCTACTACGTCATGAGGTATAAAAATAATAGATAATTTTACATACACAACTTCAGTATAGGTAGCTACACATGTTGCGGTTTAATTGATCATTATTCCAGGGAATGTTACCCGGGAGACATAGAAGATTTGTGTGCCGCATTGTATTATTGGCTTATATGACAATATTATAATACTATAATACCTATTATAGATAATACTACTTTATAGATATATAGATTTTTAGGAATTTAGAAATGTTGCTCTTTTCTTATTCTGTTGGGTTCACGCTACAGGTACATATGTAACAGGCTAGTCAGAGAGAGCGTGGTTTCAAGATACTTACGGACCGCCCAATTTTCGAGAAATTGCGTATTAACTCTGCTGCTAACATCTGTCAGAGCAGAGAAAAGAAAATAATTAAAAATGTAATCATTTCGTTTCAACACGCAATGCCTCCAGAACTCGGCGGAAAGTGGGGAACGGAGTGTCTTAACACTAGGTTCCCTCTGCCTGACCTGCTATGTGCGGTCAGGTATTGTGTACAAATTCCGCGGCTTTCTTTCCGAATATTTTTTGATGATAATAAACATACAAAAATAAATTTCAATGATACCCACACTTTTTAATCTGTTTTTTTATGAACCACCCGCATCTACATTTGTGAACAATTCTTTAGCTTTGTTTCGGCGTTATAAAGAAGGTGGCAGGTCGTAAACGTCGGCTTTATTGGCATTACTCAGTTTGTTTATACCTTACCGGATTACAGTGATTGATTCGAGTTGATACAAATAAAAATACTTGTCTTAATGCTTCCCTTCTGTGATATTGTATGGATTTGCTGTTGTATTTTTTTTATGTTGTTTTTTAACATTATTTTCGTGGACTTTCGCTATTCAACACGGACATTCTGGAGGCATTGCCCCAAAATTTGGCGATACGTGATACGTAATACGTACGATAAACAAATTATTTAAGAGATAAAATATATATTATTTTGAACACAATTGAAATTTACCTTTTCACTACGGTACTCGTAAAAACTGTGATATTACGTGCTGAACGCTGTGCATACAGCATTAACAGTGTTTATTATTCATTTTATGATTGTAATAAATAACATTTTTTTTATTTATTCATATTCACGCGTTCCTCTTCTGCTTTCAAGTACATTTCGTTGAAAAGGCGGAGTGATATTTTATTTTACTTTCTGCTGTTTGACCATTGGTCATAATGAGGCAGATGAAATGATCCTTTTTTTGCTTCACATTATAATCTGTCTATACCAAACCCAAATTGCACCACAAAAGAGAACCGCCAAGAAAAGGTCTTGTAGTTTGTATTTACTTCAATCCGCTCCTTAGGACTGAGCGACTCCATTTTAACTCTTTATGCTTATTTGGTCCTTTCGCCCTTACTACTTATTGGTGGAAATACCAGTATGCAGTTCAACATAGTCCTTAATGGGTCCGTTTTACTCGCGGCGGAAACCAGGTTTTAGACAGAGCAGGCTCAAGACAGAGATAAACTAGTGTTAAGGCACATTTTAGTAACCCGCACACAGTAGGTTAGGTAGAGGGAACCTAGTGTTAAGAAACTCCATTTCCCAGTTTCCGCCGAATTTTGGAGGCTGAGTGCTGAGTGGCGGAACTCAACGCCGCGCTTTGCTTCGACACCACAGCGAAGAAATGGAAACATAAATTTAGATAAATATTTCATTTCCTCGAGTGGGGATCGAACCCACACAGTCACACTATGTGAACCTGCACCACAACCGGCCCCATTACCATTAAATGTGTGATTCATATTTTAAAATACAAAACCATATAAGCATTTTAAAAGAAAATTACATTTAGAATCAAAGCAGTTAATGGCGTACGCCTAGCTTCATGTAGCACAAAACATATTCTACACAAATATGAACTGTATTCACCAATACATAGAATATAAATTTACTCAACAAAAATCTTCCTCCATTCGTACCAAAAAGTTCCCTACGCCTGGTTAATTAAGACATGGATTATCAAACGTTTTTTGGGCAATAAATAAAGTTATAATCTATATATACAATATAGGCGTCTCTACAACACTCTATTATCTTTTAGCTTAGAGTACCGCGTTTCTTTGATCCATCCATATCCATTTACGTAATGTCTCTGTGATACTAATGCACTGTCAATTGTTAGAGTTCCGTACAACTTATACAATTTTGTAATTTATAATGTATGTTTGTTTCTTACAACGGTTTAAGTAAGCTATGGAACTGTAATTTATAGATATTTTCAAATGTATAAAGTAAAATCGTAGTATAATTGTACGTTGAAATTTTTTAATTTTTTTTTTATTTATAATAAGTATACGTCTGCTAACAGTTTCTACTAATACTAATAGTTTCTATAAACTTTAGACGCTAAAAAGTAAAGGTTAGAAGAATAAAACAGCGAAGAGTTAGATATTGCGTCTTTTAATTCTCTTTATTAACCTAAAAATATAAAAATAAAAGTTTTTAAATATATACAAAAGGTAAACTTAAATTTTCAAAAAATTATTTATTCAATAATATTTATTTAACATAAAAATTAAAAATAAAAATCCTACAGAACCCATTATCGATTAATTTTGTTTCAACGAATCTTGTTTTACCGATAAGCTACATAGAAGAGTAAATTTAACATTAAGTGATCCAATATTTAATGTGTTTTAGAATTTTGACACTGATACTTTTGTTCTTTACAGGTAAGTACGTGATTTTGATCTGATGCTTCTGAGTGGGAGTTTAATGAGGATATTGAGGTAATATTGGTAGCAGTTAAAATAGTTTTGTTATAACTTATTTAGAAAACGTATAAAAATTAGAAGGCGAAGAAGAAATTAGAAGGCAGGACTCGAACCCGCGCCTCCTGGAAACCGATCTCATCTTTCCCGCATAGAAGCATAGGCAAGTGAAAACTAGTGTTGAGACACTCTTCTCTACCAAAGCGAGAACATAAAATTTTAAATTAGTTTTATTCCTTCGTTTCGGTTGTGAATAATGGGTGAGAATTGAGTCCATATCAGCATTGATGCAGACGATGTCCCGCTGTGCCATCACGAACTTGCGTAACTACATTCTTAGGAATTCTAAATTAAGATGTAAATTTGAGTAATTATTATCATTATATATGTACGATACGACATTTCTTAATCACATTATATTTAGCATGACACTCGCCAGCTTTGTTTGTCAAAATGTATTTCTCTTTCAAATGGAAATAAGAAAGAAATTTTCTTATTTCTTCACTCTGGCAATGGAATAATATTTAGTGTTATACCTAGCGATATAACTATCTAAATTTATTGTACACCACTTAAGAATTAAACGAATCAAAACCGAACAAACAGTTAAAAAAACGAGATTGCTTTAACTATATCTTTTTATTTTATTGTAACCTTACACCGTAATTTGTATCTTTATTACCCCTTATTTAAGTAAAACTCCAAAATATAATTCACGTCACAACTTCCTCTGAATGGCGGGACAGATTCGATTTTAAGCTTTTATAGAAACAAGTATCAAGATTTATTGTTTTACTTTAAATAGCATAAAGTTAGTATAATTAGTTCGTTATTTACTGCTTTGATATCGTCCAAGTATTATGGGATAATTAAAAAAAGAACACTCTATAGGATTGATTGTATTCGTAGTGGTTGCGGGTTTGATTCTTTCTTTTAGCAACGGTAATTTTTTCCTGGTATGATTAGTCAGCACGACGTTGGAATACTTTGCATAATCTTGAATTCTGTTGAAATATATCTGGAAAAGAAAAATCGGTACATACAAACAGATGTGTTAAATTAAGAAAATATTAATTATCTGAATTGTGTGGCCAATAATCAATGCGACTGTAAACGAGGTAGCTTGTAAGTTCGATTCCCACTCGAGGAAATGAAATATTTAATACTTTCATTTTCTCGCTCTCGTAATGAGCCGGCAAAGAAGGTGATGAAGAAATAAGATGAAGACTATTTAAGATAATAAAGAACTGGATTATACAGAGCGCGGGAACCCAGCCTCAGACACTCCATTTCCATCTTTTGGCTTTTCGGAGAGCAAGGGAGCCATGAAATGAAAATAATTTATTCCTCCGAGTTAGAATCGAACCCACAACTGTCGCATTAACAGTCAAACGTCAAGACCAAAGGTCAAATCTGAAATCTATCTATTAATCCTACACATTACCAAATATGGTATACGATAAAATAATAAAATCAGATATGTATTTATATAACACCTAAAATGGCTTCCGAGGTGCACTCTACTCATATATAAAAACATCAGTTTTACGTAAAGACGACTAACGATACAGTCAATATTGACCGTTCGAAGCATTATCCGGGGACGCGGCGTTTCTTTGACGAATGTACGGTCGCCACCTCATTTGTTGGTTTTAGTAATGCTTTGCTTCTAGTGTGAGTATGATTTTTGTTGTATCTTGCTTGTCTTTTGCAAGTGATTCTGGTTCGAATCCTCGATATTTTCTTTTATATAGAGGATGTCGTGGTGCAGTAGAAAGTAGCGTCTGGGCGTAAACACTGCAGTTGTGAATGTATTCCCCATTAAGACAAAGATTATATTTAAATTCTTTACATTTAAAAAATGTATTTGGAATTTTACAGGAAAAGGCAAACTCATTTGTCTTTCATACTTTATATTTACAAACTATTTACTCCAAACGTAAAAATAAATATTTAAACAGTCCAATGATACTGTTTTACACTGCGTCCCCCAAATAAAAGGCTAAGGGAACGTAGTATAAGGCGGAGCTCAACACCGTACTGGGTCTTGCTGCCAGAACGATGAAATTATAATAATTATTTTTCCTAAATGGCTATTGAATCCAAAACCGTTGCTTTTACAGTCAGATATTAAACCACTGCCGTTGAATTGAACTGAATTTGTGAAACATGTTTCATGATTGATAAAAATTATTTATATAAAAAAAACATATATATAAATTAATTTAGATTCATTGAAAAGCTAACGAATTAACTTAAAATAACGTTCAAAAGACTGATGAAAATTACAAAAATATAAAAAATATTATAAGCACAGTTAATTAAAAGCACCAAAATATATATTTCATATATCTGCACACATTCCGTGGAGGACGACCCTAAACGTCTGTTTGTTTGTTCCTATTAATGTTCTCGGTGTTTCGAGGCGCGGTACCCTTTGTAATTAAGAGTGGGTTCATATTTCTAGTCAATCCCGACTTTTGAGTATCTACTGTCAATATTTGCAATTGACCAAACCTACTGTTGTAGGGGCGTGTTGGTCAATTTATAAAATGGCTGCCGAGTTGCTGTTTGCTTATGAGTATTTTTGTTAAGTTAAATATGGATTTGTGTTTGGTTTTAGTCATGTAGGTTAAGTGGTTAGGGTTAATATTTAATTACTATGTTAATGGTCGGGAGTTCAGACTGTGTAAATATGATTAATAATATATCATTTTGAGAACTTTAAAAATACTGTGTCGTATTAAAAAAAAACACAATTTTATTTTAAAGCAATTCTTCCTTTATTTTTACAACTAATAAGTATTTTGAATAAAATTTTTGAACAAAATCGTTATATATTTATATAAATAACGATTTTGTTCAAAATATATATAAAACGTCTAATAAAAATTATTGATATTTATTATGAGTTTAATATATATTATTTAATATTTATTTTTGGAGTCAATCTCAATTCACTGCTTACATGGTGTTTTTGATAGGTTAATAATTTAATTTCCGTTTACTTGTTATAATTACATATGTATATTTTCTTTAGAGTAACCAATATATTATATTCTTGGTTTTTTATTAGTTCATGCCTATATAGTTTCACTTTTGAAGTCACCTTATTTTTTTCTAAAATATCTTCAAATGTCACAACATACCATCGAATATGGCGTTTCTTCATAAAATCGGGCCTATCAACACATTTGTTACCAATTAAGACGTTGAAATACACGCTGAGAATCGCTTTAGTCGGATGTCAGTCGGTCTGTAATTAATAACTCCGAAACGCCCTCACTCAACACATGTGCGGGTAGGGTTGCTGATTTATTATATTATTATACATTTTAATATATCATATAAAATTTGAGGTTGCCTTGGCGCAGTGGTGCTAGCGTGTGTCTGTAAACGTGATGATTGTGAGTTCGAATCTCATTGGGTGGAACTAGTTATTTAATATTTTTATATCTTTGCTCTGGTAAAAAATACAAAGATCGACGTGAGTTCGGCCCCTCAACAAGATATTTTATCCCTTTGTTATATGCGATATACAGCGTGGAACTAAAAAAAATTTAATTAAATATTAAATAGAATTAGGTTCAAATCCACACTTGGACGGTTGAGGTGATAAAAAAAATTGTTAAGTACCCTATCTCGCTTATTAGAATAGAGAAACACAGTGACTTCTTAGAACAAATATACTCAATCAATTTACTTCTCAGCATCTTTACTTTTAAATTACTATAATTGACTTCCCCGAAAGGGAATAGAACTCACAACTATCACGACGGTCTTACAAATAAAATTTTTGTGTTTCTAAAGACCTATACGCCTGAATAACACTTTGAAAGATATAATATCATTACTATCAACTCAATAATGATACACGCAGTGGGCTTACAACTACTTTTTGTAACAACCTGTCTTGATTGCTACTACAACGGTGAGAACTCTTGTAGTAAATTGTAGTTTTTAATGAAATACAGCCGTTTTTCCATTATTTATGACATTTTCTTGTTATCTATCCCGTTATGAAAAGAGCTTAGGACTTTGTTGTATTTTGTATTTTTTTTTCTAAACTTAAAATCTTACTAGTGATGTGGTCCGAAAGTTCGTTCGCGTGAAATATAAAATATAAATTTCGATTTTTTCTCATTTTTGTAGGAATTTTTATTTTTATCATTCGTTCTTGCAAATTTATATAGAGATATTAGGTCTCTATCTAAATTTGCAAGAATGAATGATTGCTCTACTTTCACACAATACGGACTTGGATGAAACTTTGCAATATAAACCAATATATTTATATCAGAATAAAACATAGGCTATAATTTAAGTAAATATTTTATATATTTTTCGCTATAATTTAACAAGAAGTTCAAGCGGGCGAAGCCTCGTTTGGGTTGGTAGTAATACGTAAGACTCAAAGACTGTGGGAGAACTCAACGCCGCGCTTAGCCTCGACGACAGAGCGAAGAAATGGAAATTTAAATTTAAGTAAATATTTCATCTCCTCGAGCGGGGATCGAACCCACAACCAGTCGGTTTTACAGTCACACTTTGTGCGCCTGCGCTACGACTGGCCTTAAATTTTTGCATATAAATAAAGTAATAAATCAATAGACAATAAAATTTCACAAAGGAAACAATGACTCTCACTAGATTATGAAGATATGTCAAGAATTTTGCAACAATTACTCAACGTTGAAATATTTAAATTATTTTACTTAGACCTTTTTGCTTTCATATGAAAGAGGCATAAAATTATCATTTTATTAGCGAAGTTATTTACATCATTAATGCCGTTTCGTTTTCGAATCTAATTTGAATTTTCTCTTACGCATAATTTCAAACTTTACAATATGACTGTTTATATAATTTGTCGCCGTTTGAGGATAAAACTTAAACTTGATTTTGTGAAGTTAATTTGAATTATGGTTATGTTGTAAATTTATACAAAACAATAGAGAATTTCGTGGCGCAATGAGGCCGCATTTGACAGTAACCGCGACGGTTCTGGGTGCGGATCCCATATGGGGAATTTTTAATTTCTTAGTATTTCCGTGCTTTGGTAGACAAAACGGAGCGTTGCGGCTCTACACGTAAAAAAACGTGAAGCGGTGTTGCGCTGCGTTTATTAAAGTATATCAGCTTCACGCTGTATACCGCACACAGCAGGGTAGGCAGAGGGAACCTGTGTTAAGACACTCTATTCCTCACTTTCCGCAAAATCTGGAGGCATAGCGTGTTGAGTGGCGAAACTCAACCCCGCTCTTTGCCCCGACACCAAACCGAAGAAATGAAAATATAAATTTAAATAAATATTGCATGTCCTCGAGTGGGGATGGAACCCACAACCAATCGATTTTACAGTCACTTTGTGTCTCTGCGCCACGACTGGGCTCAATTCTATTATATTCTAAAAAAGTCTATTAAAGTAGAGAAATAAAAATGTATTAAATAAGTATATAATCATTCTAACAAGTGAAATTTAAACCCATAATCATTTAGCGTAAAACTCTGTTCCGCTGAGCCAATGCAGTCTTTAATTTTTGTATTAATATATAACATAAAAGTAATTTTAATTAACTTAACATAATTCAGTTTTTTTTATAATATTTGAGAACTAATCGTTTTAACGTCGAACGTTTATAAAATACAAACCGATGGTGCAAGAAACACTGAAATTGTGCGACGCGACGCTAAGACAATCTGTGTATTTTGTAATTTGCACTCTAGTCATACACTACTGTGGCAATGATTTTTGATATCACATTCTTTTAATACCAAATAAACAGTCAGTTCTTATGTTTTTTTATATTATTATATATTTATCAATTTACAAATTATGACTTTTTAATTATTTTTTTTTATTTCAGTATATGTGTTCAAAAATGTTACGTTAATGATTATTAAAAAACTATATAGTTCGTAAAGAGGCCAGTCGAGGCGTAGAGGCACGATGTGTGAGACGATTGTAGTGAACCTTTTTTTTTTTTGATTTCGATTGTAGTGAACCTACAATTTTTCTGAATTTACCTACATTTTTCTGATCGAAATTAAACATTTAATAGTGATAAGATACAGTGCGTCGTTGAATTCCGCAACTTAACACGCAAAATCACAAAAAATTGACATACAGTGTGCCCCGCAGTAATGTGAAGCTAAAAAAAAGAATATTTACTGGTGAACCTACACTAGCTAATTTAACGTCGACTGCAAGTTTTACACGCGCTTATTAACCAGCCCAAATATATTTAATTACTCTGGAAAGAAACAAGCAATTAGCGAGTTCTTTCGTGCGAATAACTTTCTTGTAACTTGAATTCTACATCATTACAATATGTTATGTAATATCATGTTATATACTAGCGCTAGCGTCCCAGTCGTGGCGCAACTTCACGAACTGTGACTGTAAAACCGACTGGTTGTGGGTTCGATCCCCACTCGAGGAGATGATAT
>DWAO01007282.1:0-10315 GCA_018230605.1 Heliconius congener
TATTTCATCTCCTCGAGTGGGGATCGAACCCATAACCAGTCGGTTTACAGTCACAGTTTGTGCCGCTGCACCACGACCGGCCTCACATTTCAGTCTCAATAATTACCTTGTCTTCATTTATATTAAACTACAAAAAGAATCTTTAAAGAAATTACTTAAAACAAACCCTCTTTAAACAAAAAATATACAAAAGTTATCCAAAACACACATAAACACAGATATACTTGCTGTGGCCATAATTACTGTTACAATTGTCAATAAACCAAATATTATTTTTAAATTTTGAATCTGTTATTTTTATACGATTGGTCATTGTGTTTACTTATTTTCGCGTCAATATCGAATTTGTGTGAGAGATAAAGAGAATCAAATCGCTGTAATTGCATTATACAAAGTAGTTATGGAGCCAAATACAATTTTTAAAATCCTCCTTACGCTTGGTATTAGTCTAATGCTTGTGTACCAGGCTATTGATAGGTACAATGAAACTTTTTTTATTTGTGATAGAAAAAGATATGGCCGTCCACGTTGTGTTCCAACGAAAAAAGTTCATACGATCGAAGCACTAACGAAAAGAATTCGAAGAAATCCTCTCCCAAAGGAAAAAAAAATATCTCGGGAGATGAACGTAGCACCTAGGACCATGTCACGTATTTGAAAAGATGACTTAGGACTTTAGCCTATAACAGATGCACTGATTATTTAAAAAGAAGAGGGTGGCAAAATCAAAACAATTACACTGAAAAAAAAAATGTTTGCGAATGAGACTTTTTTACAATTGAGCAATACCTTTAAGCTTTAAATAAGTTTGCCAATTAGTCAGAATAACAGAGTTCAACGTGGCCATAGTGGCCACGTTGAACTCTGTTAGATAATGGCCAGTAAGTTAGTAATAGTTTGGTGAGGTGCTAACTATGGTGACTAATAAGCCATTTGTGAAAAAGATATTAAAACATCGGATCGAATCCTCCGACGTTGAAATTATTATATATACCTTTTTAAAAAAAATATTAATCAGACAAAAGAACCAACAAACCGAAGAATCGATTCAAAGAAATATCAAGTAAATACATAGAGAATTTTCTTGATATTTCTTTAAAATTTTCTTTAAGCCGAACTGTTAAGAAGGTAACCTTTACCAACAATTCAATTTTGTTTACTTTGTAGTTAGTACTTAGAACAATTTTGCTTTAGAAATATATATTTAAAGCCATTCTTTGCTGAAAATCTTACCAGCGCGATTCAGAATTATGTTTAACGCACAGGGACATCTATTATCAGGCTTAAAGTTAAACTGTAACTGTTCGGAAAGTAAAAAACGTCAAAAATGCTGGAAATGGATTCTGTTAGTTATCCTCTAACACCCTGGCTATTTCTTTTTAAATATTTTCAGTGTACAGAAACGACTTTATTATAAATATAGATATAGATTATTAAAAAGTTCTTAAGCAAAGCATTACAGAAAATAAAGTTTATGCGGTTTGGCATCATATTACAGTATAAGCCAGCTTTCTTGGTAATTTTTAGTCTTCTTAAATTGTAATTTTCATATAGGTTGCTAAAAATCTTAAGATTTATAAATACGAATGCCGTGCAAACACGGGCTTCGAACTGAACAAGAAAGTTAAGTCAGCGAAAAAAATTAGTTTTTGTTTATATAAAACCAACCGAAAAAATGTTACTATATTTTAGTCATTCAGATTTTATCAACGTATACATAGAGTGGTAGTAGATTGCTCAAAAGTCTGATATGCACTTGTCGGTTTTAATGGCCTTTGGAGAAAAGTAGTACATGAATATATATACAATTTTAAATAAAAAAAACATTGAGGCTGGAATTTATTATACTGTCATGTTAAATAGTTAAAATAATTTAATTAATTCTAATCAATTGAAACAGTGTTATAAAGCGAATGTAGCATTTTTTTTTATTTTATAAAATATTTAATATGAAACGGTGGTGGTCATGTATGATGAAATGAGAGTAAATATATTCAGTTAACTCATTTTCATACACATATACATACATAGACATATATAACTCATATACATAATTAGATACGTACATTATCATAAATAATTTAGGGCCAGTTACAGATAAACTTTCAGATAGTGATCTGATATTATATGCAAAGGCTGTTGATAACTTTTTTTCTGTTTTACCATTAAACTCACTGATAATTTGTGTTTTACTACTACAAGGTAAATTAAAAGACAATATTGATGCTTTAATTAATAGAATACCGTTCTTTGGCCGAACTCAGCGCCGCGCTTTGTGTTGACACCAGAGTAAAGAAATAAAAAAAATAAAAAATCATTTCCTCCAGTGGAGAATCCACAATCTGTCGTGCTTGCAGTCACACTTTGTGCCTCAATCTAACTGACTGACCTTAATATAACTAAATATAAAAAAAGAATATAATTTGTATATAATAAAAAAGTAATTTTTAATGTTTTGTAGTATAATTTTATGAATGAATATGATGAATCATGAAATATATACTTTCATGATGTAAAAAAATCATGTAAGAGTGATTTCACATGATAAAAGGTAAGAAAAGAGAAAGAACACGCGAGGAATTGAATTAAGAATTTATACTTTACTCTTTCGTCTCGTATTCAATCGTTAAAACTGAACAGAAATGGTGAGAGATGTAAATGATTGATTAGAAACTCACTGAGAGTTTGTATGAAGAGATAGGTTTTCGGTTTAGTTTCATTTCAAATGTGTAAAATTACAAAAATCAAATATCTTATTAAGATCTTATAATGCATAAGAGGTTCATACAGCGCGAATGTAGCGTTTATGGAAACGGTCCCTATATCTTTGTGATAATATATGACGTTAAAAGGAGATCGAATTACTTTTCAAAAGGATATGATAATCGAAATATTGTAAATAAAGTGGACTAGTACTGTTAAGTTATTTAACATCACACATCACAAATTATACTTGCAAATGAGATCCGAAAGGCTGTTGTGGAAGGCCCAAGCAGGCTTTAGACCTGGAAAGCGTGTATGGATCAGAACTTTTCCATCCGCATAAACTCAGAAAAAATCTTGGACGTTAATCAAAAAGTTTTCTGTGCTTTTGTGGACTTTTGTGTGTAAAAAGGCGTTTGACAGATTTGTGAGAAAGAAATTATGGGAGATTGTGAGCGGACCCTTGCTGCAGGCTGTAAAGTCTCCAGTCTCTTACAGAGATCACTCAGCTTGCGTGTGAATAGAAGCTAGCATGTCGCCTTGGTTTGACATCTTATCGAATATTAAAGAATGATGTGCTATGTCAGCTTGGTTGTTTAATTTGTATTTGGATAACTGTTTTAAGAAGTGAAACAAAGTGACATGCGAGTGAAAGAAGGTGAGTAGTAGAGGTAGTAAGACAACGATTCTGGTATTTGAAAGAAATGAAGGAAGGACGGTATGTAAGATCAGTGTAAATGATATTAGAACAATCGAATGAAAGTATATTTGGGATGTATGTTCAGTAGAGATGGATACAAGGAGGATGCGGAAAGGCGAATTGCTGCCGGAAACATGATTTACGATGCCTTACTTGCATTGATAAGACGGCTAAACGTCGCCACAGCTGCATGTTTGGCTGAATAAAATTGTTATTGCGGTGTTGGTACAGAGTTCCCAATGCTGTTATACGGCAGCAACGTGAGTATTACAGAAGAAGGATGAAGGAAAAATGAATGCTATGGAGATGTGATCTCATCGCAGGATATTACGGATGTCGCGGTAACAATGAAGAAGAACGAGCTCAGCTGATTTGGGCACGTCAAACATATGAGTGATGAAAGAATGGCAAAGAAGATTTATTCTGGAAATTGAGCGGTAAGAGAAGTAGAAGGAATCTTAGTTGAGCTTTGAAACAGTATTAAACATCAAACGTAAAAAGCTTGAGGAGATCAAGTATGAAGGGGTTGATGACAGTTTGGCGTTCTCTCTGACTACCCCGCTAGGGATACAGCGTGAAGCTACGTATATTCCGTCATTTATACGTCAGGTACCGTTTACCGATATATTAAGACTACTAAAATTCGAATCAGGTACAGCACTATTAAGTAGTTTAATAAGTTATCACCTTTTTACTTTATATATTCTATTAATATACATTTTTAAAACGAACCTTATAAAGTACTTAAAAACAATTATAAATGTTACTTTCGTATATTTAGCTAACTAAACATGGGTCTCCTAAAGTGCTTAAATGCTATTATGTAATCTTACGCACACGTCTGTTCCGTACATTATATATTATATTCGTTCACCATGAGATATCGTCTAATGATATTTTAAATATATATTCCCTATAAAATCGATAATTAGTTAAAAAAGGCAATGTGTTATTAATATCTATATATTTATCGTATCTGATTGTAAAGGTCAAATCCGTAGGGTTTAACTGATATAAATAACGATTGAATACGAGACGAAAGAGTAAAGTATAAATTCTTAATTCAAGTCAGTGTTCACAAGATTTACTGCCCAGTCAATATTAAGATCCCAACGCGTAGTTAGTGATATCTGCATGTAACAGAATGCCAATCTGAAATGCGACATCACTATAAATAAAAGAAAACTACATATAAAATATATTGATGTCTGTTTATTAATAAAAGCGAACAGAATATATAGAACTATATTTTAAAATAATCATTAGGGTTTTAATCTCTATAGTAATGCACACATAACTGAATTTTAACCTCCCTACGCACAGCATTCATTAAACATGTTTCGGTCGACGGGGCAACCAGGTCCGTGTTCTATAAAGGAGCGGTGCGGACGGCTGCCTAGATGTAAGGTAACAATGGGGGTGCAAATTTCACGCAACATTATGCCGTCCGCTGGGGCAGGCTGAGCCGAGCCCGGCTTGCAGCGAATCGATGCAGTCCGCCCGCCCCGCTCGCGCGCCTGGTCTCTTGGCCTGTTCGGCTGCTCGTCATGTTTTGACAACTTAAACGCTGTTGGCGACCCAAACCAAGGGATTGGTTTGGGTCGCCAACAGCGTGGAGAATTTTACCTCCTCATAAATTTTAGTTAGCTCAATTCCCCAAGGCGGTATATTTTTAAAGATAGCGATCTTTCAACAAGCAAAAGTTTGAAAAAGTTTGTTTTAAATTTTTTAAACAATATTTTTTTTATATGGTATACAGTGAAAGTTGACCTGCTTTAAGTAGGTCATATATATAAATAACATTTTTTATTTTTATTTTAGCTTCACACTGTATCCCTCACATAGCAGGATAGGCAGAGGGAACCTAGGAGCCTAGTGACCACTGGCCCTCGAATTCCATAGGCATAGCGTGATGAGTGGCAGAGCTCAACGCCGCTCTTTGCCTCGTTACTAGTGAGAGGAAATAAAAATATAAAACATTTCATTCTCGACTGGAAATTGAAACCACAAGCTGTCGCACTTACAGTCACATATAAGTGCCTTTGCGCCGCGACGGGCCTAAACTTTTGTGAAATACATTATATATATAATGGATATAAACTAATTTAAATATAACTTCAAAATTTAAATTAGATGACATACGAAAGTCGTTTCGAGGCCAGTCGTGGCACAGTGGGATGAAGTGTGACTGTACAACCGATTGGTTGTGGGTTCGATCCCCACTTGAGGAGATGAAAATATTTACTTTAATTTATATTTCCATTTCTTCGCTCTGGTGTCTGAGCTAAGCGTGGCGTTGAGTTCTGCCACTCATCACGCAATGCCTCCAGAATTCGGCAGGAAGTGGGGAACGGAGTGTCTTCACACTAGGTTGCCTCTGCCTACCCTGCTGTGTGCGGGATACAGCGTGAAGCTGATTCAAAGCAAATTAAAATGTCACTTATAATTGTTTTCAGTACTTATATGTATTAATTATTACTATAAATAGCGTAAAAGGAAATATTTGTTGTTACATTATGTCAGGAACACAATCCGTTAAGTCCGAGCAAATTATTGTTAGCAATTACAACGGATGGGAATTTTTCCTGATCAAAGGAAAACTCCGCGTCGAGGGTTCTCTTCGTTTATAGAGATATATATTTATTACGAGAAGCATTCAGGCAAATAGTTCCTAGCGATTAAGGGAACGTGAAATAAATTTTGGCTAATAAAGGTGAATGTTACTATATGTTTCAGTTAAGAAAAACACATGGACTTTTTATAAATGCTCTCGTAAAATCATCCTTGATCATATATCTTATGCATGCATTTTTAAACATTCAGAATGTTAAACATTCTACGGAGTAAAGAGACCATTGTAATAAAACTACGTTCTTCAACTTCCGCTTATTTAGAGTAATTGCACGCTAGAAACGAAGTAGTGAGGTGGTGTTTATATAGATAATTTGGTATAATTGTGAAATGAAATATATAAATATATAATATATTTATATTTGCTTTTAATTACTCTAAATAAAATAGGTAATATATTTAGGTGGCTATATTTGTTTATCCATCCTATCGAGTGGAATCCTGACACGTGGGGACTAAAGGACAGGGGTAAATGGGTCACATGCTATTCAGGTTTAATATTAGGTCGAATATATGCGCTTGGAAAAAGATACATAATTATAATAATTTTAAATTTAAATATTTTTAAAAATTTTTATCTACTTTCGAAAATAGATATTGCTTTTGTTTGCAAAAAATTAATGAAGTGTTCACATTATTTTTAAGTGAAATTAAAAGTGAATATTAAATAAAGGAATTACAAAAAAAATTGATGTACAACTATTTATTTTTACTAATTAACTAAGACACATTGAATAATCTGTGTTATTGTAAATAGAGTAAAGTATTTGTTTAGTGGCCACTCTGTTGAAATGAAATCCCGACGAGTGAGGGCCGTTCGCGCCAGTTCTCTGTAAATGGGTCACAGGCTATTCAGATCCCAGCCTCTGCCTATATTATGTGTGCCCCTTGCATAATTGAACACACGGTAAATTATTGTCACGTCTCCAGATGCTTATAGACGCATTCTAGGATTCTTTCGGCTTGTAGGTATCTCCTAGCTTAGTTAAAAAACTAAGCCCTATTTGATATTATACCATAAAATAATGTGTTCTTTATGATAATCTACTAGTTATATATAATAAAATAAACAAACGTTATCCATATCCATTCCTATAAAATATAATTTAAAAAATATTATATAAGGTCATTTCATCATCCACGTATTTAAATACACTGTACAATATGATAACTACATACATATATAAATCAAACAATATATAATATTTATCATCAACCTTATTTGTATGTCAGTTACAAAATTTACCCAACAAGAGTATTAAAACAGCTTACGCTTTGCGTGAATGTTTCTAGCATGGATAGTATTCAGTCATTAAACTCCATTGTTATTTAAACGCTCAGCTTTAGAGAGCTTACATTTATCCAGAAACCATTTGCAAGTATAATTTTTTTATATAATTATATACACTACACATATTTTTACATATTTATATTCCACAATTATAGTAGGTACATGAGGCATGAGAGAAGAAGTAGACAATTTATACCAATATGTTAAAATTTGTATATTAACTTTATCATTTTTAAGGTTCCGTACTTTTTAAGGAAAAAAGGAACCCTTTTTAGATTATATATTTATATATAGATACTACGTATATTAACAAAGAACAATATGTATACGGAATTATATTTATAATATAAGTATATACAACACGTACCTAAAGTAATATATCTAATTCTATTTGTTTTTTTTTCAGGCTGCAGTTCCGGAAGGTATGACATTTCCGGGATCTGTGCCAGACGTGGCTGAGAGGTGTGGCCGTTGGGCGCCAGATTCACTATCCGCATCCGCATCCGGTAGCTCTGATGAGAAACCAACACCTCGAAGGCCGCGCTGGCGCGTAGCTTTAGCAGCGCTGGTTGTATTGGCCGCGCTCGGAGCAGCTCTTGCACTGCCACTAGCCCTAGGCGGCGGGGGCCGCGCTACACCCGAACAACGGTTAACGACAATCCGGCGCATGTTACGCGACTCTCCACTGGTGGACGGACACAACGATCTCGCATGGAACGTCCGAAAGTTTCTTCATAATAAAATTGGCGATTTTAATTTAAGTGCTGGCTTAGAAGGTTTGGAGCCGTGGGCAAGATCGCGCTGGTCGCACACGGATATTCCACGGCTAAGACTTGGTCAAGTCGGCGCCCAATTTTGGTCAGCATATGTTCCATGTGGGGCAAGAGACAAAGATGCTGTACAATTAGCGCTTGAACAGATGGATGTCATCAAAAGAATTGTTGAAATGAATGGAGCACATCTTGCTTTAGTTACTGATGCAGCAGAACTTTTGGAAGCACACAGAGAAGGTCGAATTGCTTCGTTGATAGGAGTGGAAGGTGGTCATGCTCTGGGTGATTCATTAGCAGTGTTGCGTGCTTTTTATCATCTAGGTGCTCGATATTTAACAGTTACTCATACATGTGATACTCGATGGGCGCGTGCCGCTGGCACCTCAGGTGGACTCACAGAGTTCGGACGCGCTGTAATTCGGGAAATGAATCGCCTTGGCATGATAGTAGATCTGTCGCATGCAGGTGAAGAGACGGCGCGTGACGCTTTAGAAACATCACAAGCGCCAGTCGTGTTTTCTCATTCAGGTGCCGCAGCAATTTGCAATTCTTCAAGGAATGTACCAGATGACCTCTTACGAATGGTAGCTGCAAATGGTGGAGTAGTCATGATAAATTTTTATGCAAAACTTGTTACCTGCGGAGAGCGAGCAACAGTAGAAGATGTTATTACACATATTAATCATGTGCGAAGTGTAGCAGGTGTCGAACATGTGGGGCTTGGAGCAGGATATGATGGCATCGATGCACCGCCTGAGGGTCTAGAAGATGTATCGCGATATCCACATCTACTAGCAGAGTTGTTACGTGACCCTGAGTGGAGTGAAGAAGATGTGCGAAAGTTAGCCGGTATGAATGTAGTACGCGTTCTCCAAGACGTAGAGCGAGTGCGAGATCAATGGCGACGCGCCGCCGTATTGCCTGGAGAGGAAACTCCGGGAGCCCGCCACGGCGAGTGCGTATACGGGACCGCGTGACGTAGGCTGCGTGCCGCGCGCTTCCGCGGCCCTCGTCATACTGCTCAATATTGACACTTGTTGATCGTAGTTATACATGTATATTAGTGTCCAAATGTGATTTAGAGATTAAAGTAATCTTTACCTGACCTCGATG
The DNA here is from genome assembly GCA_018230605.1 of Heliconius congener. NCBI lineage: Eukaryota > Metazoa > Arthropoda > Insecta > Lepidoptera > Nymphalidae > Heliconius > Heliconius congener. The sequence continues at coordinate 9,212 of DWAO01007282.1, forward strand.
CACAAATTGTTTAGCTAAGGAGCCGCGCGTGCTGGGTGCTTCGTCTCGACGTCGGCCCGCGGCTCGACCGCTGAACTCTTCTCCATCCACGCACACGACTTCGTTGACGAATGCCCAATACGATCCGCGATTTATATAATGTGAGCCAAGATTAAAAAAAGGAATTATAAAAAGAATAATGTGTTTATAGAAAAATAAATATTCTTTATTTATAAAAACATATTGTTTTATTTATTTTTTACTATATCTATATAAAATAAAAAAAAAATTAAAAAGATAGAAAAGTGATTTCTCTACATGAAAGATATAAAAAATAGCAAAAATTACGTCGGTTAACAAATTAACGATTTTAGAAGGTTAAAAATCAATCAGCAGAATTCCTGTCTGTCGGTATGTCGGTCAGCTTGTTTGTTCGCCAATCACGCAAAAACTACTGGACAGAAATTCACGACTTGTTTGTATGGTGATAGCCTAGGGTTTGGAGGTATTTATATTTTTTTGGGTTTTATCCAAAACTAAAAACCGAAAACACAAATTATTTAAAATACCGATAACTACTGGATGGAAGTGAATAGCATGGTAATAGTTCAAAACCTAATGCAACCTATAGGATGGTTTTCATCATGGAGTATAAAGCAATTTTAGCAGGAAAAATAACATAAATATAACTTTTAACAAAAAAAAATCGACTTCTTCAATTTCAACCGGATCTCAGAATCAGAACTTAACCAAACTTTCATAAAACTCCCCTTGATGTGTACCCTTTCCAATAGAAAAAAAAAATCATCAAAATCGATTGCGTTGATATTGTCGTCGTCGTTCGTCCATTTGTCGCGCACATTCTTAATGTAAATTTTAGGCGTATGTAATTTTATCATTGATACCATTGTTAGAAATGGACCAAATTTAAATGTAACCACATGGAAAGGGCTAGCTAACAAATAAAAAAGTCTTATCAATCATCATTGGTTCACCCAGTCAGAAGATCTGAAGTAAAAGTAAAAGTTGATATTGTGTTTAAATGATGTGATGATGAGACTATATTTTAATAATTGGTCTACCTACTTTACACTTATTTATAGTTCATTAACTTTCTCAAGAGTG
>DWAO01007283.1:0-10314 GCA_018230605.1 Heliconius congener
GTTGAAAGTTTATATGGAAAAATCTTTGAATCGCCACCGATTTTTATAAAAAATTAAATTGAGACTATTAAAAATATTTGATTGAACACGTGTTTTGTTGTTTTTTTAGAATTCACCCTTAAGGGTGCAAATTAGCGAGCGAAGCCGCGCGCGCCCACTAGTAATCCATAAAAGCTCTTAAATTGAATATTTTTTTTTGGTTACAGATTCTACTGGGACCTGTGTATGCTTCTACTGCTGGTGGCTAACCTAATCATCCTGCCAGTCGCCATTTCTTTCTTCAACGATGACCTCAGCACACGGTGGATAGCCTTCAACTGTCTATCTGATACTATATTTCTTATAGATATCGTCGTTAATTTTAGAACAGGTTCGTTAATCGTTTTATTTGTTTTCTAAAATGTACTTCCATAGCTAAACAATTTTTTTTAACTCCGTTACCGTTGAACCTTCGACGACCGTTGAACCTTCGATCGCGTTACACTCTTTATATATTTATGTTTTTCAGCTTCACGCTGTATCCTGCATGTAGCAGGGTAGGCTGAGGAAGCAGTGTTGATACAATCTATTCCCCATTTTCCGTCGAAATCTGGAGGCATTGCGCATTGAGAGGCTGAGAGCACTGCCGCGCTTTGTCATGTTAATGAAAATATTAAATGTTTCGTTCCTCGAGAAGGAATAGAACCCATAACCTGTTGCGCTTACAATCACACGCCTGTGCCCCAGCGCAAAATTTACGTTTTTTAGTTTACTTAAATTTATATTTCCATTTCTTCGCTCTGGTGTCGAGGCAAAAGAGCGGCGTTGAATTCTGCCACTCAACACGCAATGCCTCCAGAATTCAGCAGAAAGTGGGGAACGGAGTGTCTTAACACTAGGTTCCATCTGCCTACCCTGCTGTGTGCGGGATACAGCGTGAAGCTAATTTATTTTTTAAATTACATACATGCTATTCTAAATACGTTTAACGTTTCACATTTCAGGAATAATGCAACAAGACAATGCAGAACAAGTGATACTGGACCCGAAGTTAATAGCAAAGCATTATTTGAGGACATGGTTCTTCCTTGACCTCATCTCTAGTATACCACTAGATTATATATTCTTAATCTTCAATCAGGTAAACGTACGTTGCAATTTGGCCGTGTTCCTATTACTAGTTTTAAACTGTCTTTTATGTTTTTGATTCTGTTTCAGCTTGGGTGTTCATTTATTTTTAGCAAAAAATTTTATTTTTGTGTTGTTTTTTTTTTTATTATTATTTCTCATTGTGATATTGACCCAACTGCCACGAGAACGTTCAAGGCGCCATCGTGTTCGGTTTAATATCTTGTATTGTAAAGGTTTCTATGAAACCTGTAAAGGTTTGATTGCAGCACTCTAGATACATCTTCAATTTTATTTCCTTTATATGCTCTAATTTTATTTCACAACTATACAAAAGTATTTGCACGGATTGTAACCCATATAAATTTCTATAAGAACTCATCTTTTCTTATTCTTCTTCGCTTAATCGCTGGGTTCTTTCTATAAGTGATTTTCTATACGTATTGGGTACTGGATTATTTCTGAGACATTGGGCTTTAAATAAAGTACATTTCTTCTTCGTGCACTCTCACACTTCTGTATTCTAAGTTGAACTTCCTATGCACAACTATTTCTACATACTCTTGCCACAGAATGGCTGTTGAATTTGCACGTTATCAATTTCTCTTTAACTAAGTACATTTTATATTACCTTTACATTCACTATATGAAAGCATGATTTATTATAGCACTTTATCGCTGTTATTTTTTTTTTTTTGATTTAGCTGATTCCTTCATCTATTATTGTCAGCACGTATATATATTACATTTATTATTTTACCCTATCGCCGTAATATGCAACACGACCAAATTGTACTAATTTTATATATTTCTTTGTTTGTACTAACATTTTTTTTATTATAGCTCAACAACGACAAATCGTTGTTACGAGTAAAGAAATTTGACTATTTTCTTATTATACATATATACCTGATTATCAATTATTACATTTATATTTAATAGAACAATTCAATTATTATTACAGTTATTCGAAATATAAGTTATCTTAAAATCATTTAATATATTCATAAAATTTTACATAATAAAAACATAAGTATAATATGTAAAGTATAATGCTTCAGCACTTTTTTTTGGCTGATGTATTTTTAAATCTATCAGTTCAGCAAGTATGCATGTCTTCACTTGTAATGTAAAATAAAGTTAGGCAATGAATATTAACGCTCCATAGTTTAGATTTCCAGGAGACTTACATTAAGCTGTAGTCCATACAGTAAAGAATACTGCTGAAACATGTGTATGATTGTGTTTCCAGGACTTTAGCGAAAGTTTTCAAATTCTTCACGCCGGTCGAGCCCTAAGGATACTACGGTTAGCAAAGCTTTTATCACTGGTTCGACTCCTCAGGCTCTCCAGACTCGTCCGATATGTCTCACAATGGGAGGAAGTATATGTAAGCCATCATTTCTAATAGCAACCATGTTTTGCCCATTTTCTTACTAACTACCACTAACACTGCTCTAACACATTACGCTCACATAAACTAATACCAAATTAACACCTAACAACATATATTGGATAAAATATATATATATTTTAAAATTGTCTTTATTGTTTTCTGTGATTGGCTATAATGTTTTTGTAAATAAATGAATATATGAAATGTTAATTAATACTAAATAATCTGATTTTTTTCTATCTAGTTAGTAGATATTCCTAATGACTTATCATTGGAGTTTGATGTAATCCTAAACTGTACCATTGTCCCCACCCTCCACTGTATGTGAGCCCCACGTCCCGCTCTGCACTTCTCTACTGCTTCTCTGCAAGCTTCTTTCTGCCTGAGCACGCTCTCACTTGAGATATCTAATTCTATCTCTTTTCTATGAGCCCGCGCCGCGCCGCGCCGCGTCCGCGTCTGCCGACCCAAACCGTCCCCCACTCATAAACGTGATATTTGATTTGCCAATATGTTCTTATTATGTTGCTGCTTCTTAAGGCCTTTAGAAGATGCGCTGACGCCGAAATTTTCGTATTCAACTCTCTTTTACTGTAATACTTTAAACTCTCGTGTCGTTAGTCCTTCCCGATTCGAAATCGTAAGTTTATTGAGCTTCCCAAATACAACGGTGAATCAAATATTATCCATCCGTCTTTAGTACGCCCCCTCAGTAACCATAGCGACAATATACGTAATATAAATAATGCACTTGCCAATCTGTACCGAATAATTAGAGTACCACCGAGTAGGTCGAACCTGTCACGGTAGTAGTCAGTGGAGAAGTGGAGTACGGGGAGGGTGGTGGCGACGACGCAGTGACGGTGTTGTGTGCAGATGAGCCCCGCCCCGCAGCCGAGCGACGAGCCGGGCGACGCGGACGGCGGCTCGCGCGACCTCGCCTCGCAGGTGCCGCATGCCTCGCGTACCGTAGGGGCCTAGCCCTCCTCGGTGTTAGTGCATCCCGGCCCGCACGCCCGCCCCGCCCCGCCCCGCCCGCCCGCACCCCGCGCGCCCGACGCCGACCTGCCCGCACGAGCCGGGCGCGCCTGGCTCTCCTACTATCTCGTGTTTCTCGCTTGTTTTCTAGATCTTGCAGAATCTTCAAAAAAAGCGCACGGAACGTCGCGGGCGGCTGAGCTCCGACGTCGCCAAAAAGAAGGGTGACACGAAAAGCAATCTGATCTTTAAGGTAACGAGGGCGCGCATGTGCTCGTTCGCCCGCTTAGCATGCCGCCGGCGCCGCCCGGCGTCCTTACACGCTCGCTTCGCTTCCTCTTTCGTTGGCGTTTCTGTTTCCGACCCTCCCGTTGGCCGCGCGGGCGGAGGCGCGCGAGGCGGCGGGCAGGGCGTCCGCGGCGGCTCGGGAGGCCCTGCCCGTAGGCCCGCGACCGCATGCTCGCTCGACGACTCGTCTCACGCGTTCATGTTTTACTAGTCACTGTTACAAGATACCATCGGTAGAAATCATCGCGATGCTTGAACGAGCGTCTTTGTCGCGCGCAGTCCGCACGGCTTCCTTTAGAGGTGACGCGTCCTGTTAATGCGGCTTCGATTAATCGGATCTTTCTTCCTCAGTTCCTCAATATGGCTTCGGTGTTCATGCGGATATTCAACCTCATCTGTATGATGTTATTGATCGGCCACTGGTCTGGATGTCTGCAGTTTCTCGTCCCAATGCTCCAAGGATTTCCACCAAATTCCTGGGTCGCAATAAATGAATTACAAGTAAGTAGCAAAACGCTTTTTATTACTTCTTTACTACGCTGTCTCAATTAAATTAATCTAATATTGCATTTTATTAAATTTTCTCAATATTTCTTTTTTCAGGAAGCCTTCTGGTTAGAGCAGTACTCGTGGGCTTTATTCAAGGCTATGTCTCATATGCTGTGCATAGGATATGGCCGGTTTCCACCACAATCACTTACTGACATGTGGCTTACCATGTTATCAATGATCTCCGGAGCCACCTGTTACGCGCTATTCCTTGGACATGCAACCAATCTGATTCAGAGTCTTGACTCGTCGCGCAGACAATACCGTGAAAAGGTAAATATTTTTCACATATCATATTTCATTAATTAACCTGAATTATTAGTAAATCTGTACGTACATTCTGTTCTATCACGAGTAAAATTCTAGTAGGAAGCTTGGTATAGCCATTGTAAGTATTTTTTTTATTAATTTTCATAATACTAAAGAAATTTTCATGTTGATCAACGTTAAACGGTTAACAATACATGTTAAATAAATAAATAATTATTTGGAACATTTTATTTTTTAAATTTAGAATTTTTATTTATGCAGATTATAAAAAAGTTCGAATACATCTTAAAAGCTATGTGAACATATGAAAAAAGAAAAGAAAATATGAGCTGTTATGAACAACACCTTAATTTGATAAAATGAAAAATTTCCTACTATATTTATTATTATTAATAATTCACTTTAAACATACAGTTTAATACTTATTTATATAGCTATATAAATTCAGATGTAGCGGGATTTGTTCCCGCGCCTCTTGGAAACCATCCAAAACCCGCTAACTTAAAATTTAAACAGGTGTTTCTATTTTCTAAATAATTATTTGTTATTCCCAAATGTGAAAAAACACAACAAAAACAACTTTAAAAATAAAAAATAGAGTATAATAATGAAAAAAAAAAACAGTAAATGCTATAAAACCACATAATAATTAACAACTAATCTCATAGTCACTATTGCCTGTTTCAGAAATTAGACGTGAGTATGAAGAGAATGATCGTTTCGTAAATCATATTTTGCGTTGTTGTTTTCTTCACCATTCCATTTACCCGCACATCCTGTCGCGTCATATCTTAACTGGTGTATGATGATCTACTGTAAAAGTGACCTTACAAACACATATAAATAAGGCATCATTATTACATAAAAATAGCATCAGGAAAAAATCTATAAATAATTACCATTAGAGACAATCCAGTTTGAATTTTTTATTAAATTTATGAGACTTTCTTACAGGCGTCAAACCGTTTATTTTTTCAACAAAACCATATTTTTTTAATGTTCTCACTCCATTAAATTCTGAATGAAATAACATAACAGTTCTTCTAAGAACAGACAAATCAAAATCATTTAATGTCGATTTAAAAAAACTCGTTTTCGAAGGCGATTTATAATTAATTATCTTATTTATTTATTTGTTACATATTTGTTTGCTGATGCTACACTTGCAGTGACGTTTACTGGGTTTCCCCTTTTTTGTATGTGTTTGTAAGTTCAGTATAAAAGTAGACGGTCTCTAAACTACAACATTGTGTACATATAACAATAATTCACTAATACGTGTGTTCATGACAGCTTTTGATTTCGTAATATCTGGTAGAAGTCATTGTTATAGATGTTTTAATATTATTTACTTTATAATCGGAACTACTAATTCATCCATTTTTGAAGTGATATGTATAGACATTGACGGGAGCCAATATAAATATTTTTTTATCAGTAGGTATCGGTGCTTGAGTTTATTTTTAAGGTACTTGCACGGATGAGATTTTAAAGCAAACAATTTATTGGTTAATGTGGAGCAATTTATGAGTACACAATATTAACAATTTGGATACAATAAAAAAAATACTAACTATCATATTAATTTTACATTGTATGCTACAGGTAAAACAAGTAGAGGAGTATATGGCATACAGAAAGCTGCCGCGAGAAATGCGTCAACGAATCACGGAGTACTTCGAACACAGATACCAAGGAAAATTCTTTGATGAGGAATTAATCTTGGGTGAATTGAGTGAAAAGCTTCGAGAGGATGTCATCAATTACAACTGTAGATCTCTTGTTGCTTCCGTACCATTTTTCGCCAATGCCGACTCCAATTTTGTCTCGGATGTTGTTACTAAATTGCGTTACGAAGTCTTCCAGCCGGGTAAATATATTTTTTATTTGTTTTTTTTTTTGGATTTCTTTATTATGCTTGAGTTAATGTTTATTAACAAATATTTGTAAATATATTTTTCAGGTGACATTATCATAAAGGAAGGCACAATCGGAAACAAAATGTACTTCATACAAGAGGGTATTGTGGATATTGTAATGGCAAATGGCGAAGTTGCGACCAGTCTCTCTGATGGTTCCTACTTCGGGGAAATTTGCCTCTTAACCAATGCCCGGCGAGTCGCATCCGTCCGCGCCGAAACGTACTGTAATCTCTTCTCGTTATCCGTGGACCATTTCAACGCAGTGTTGGATCAATACCCCTTAATGCGGCGAACAATGGAAAGTGTTGCTGCAGAGCGCCTTAATAAGATCGGGAAAAATCCAAATCTCGTCGCTCATAGAGAAGACGACACTACGTCAGAAGGAAACACAATTAATGCCGTTGTGAATGCTTTGGCAGCAGAAGCAGAGCACGTCAGTCTATCGGATGATAGTGTAGCACGTTTATCAGAAAGATCACTGGGTCTGGCTCTTCAACCGCTGCAGGCAGCGTCATGTCGCATGGCTGGGGTTGCACTGCCAGGGTTGGGAGTAGCGGCTGCCTTGCCACGTCCGAAATCGGAACACGACTTTAGCTCCGCGCAATCTCAACAGCCACCTTTAACAAGCACCGCTGCCTTTCACAAATCGGACGCCGGAATCGCCCCCTGACGTCGTACACTATGCTAGGGCTGACCGATAGCAATACTAGGCTTAGTGCGAGCGCGCGCGCCGCCTCGCTAGTTGTAGCGTAGGGTGGAGGGCGATTATGGTTGACTGATATGATTGAATTATTAAAAACACATACATTCTAAATATCATGAGTAAAGAAAACGAATCGGGCAAATACTAAAAACATCCTAGACTCAAATATAGTTCAACAGTTACTCGATTATTTTTCCTTATACGAGACTTATATTTTAATCATTATTATCATTCGTAATCGCTCGCCTCTAGCGTAGAGTATTATAGCTGCGACTTCGCCGGCGCGCCCACCGCGCCCGCTGAATCTCATTTTGTGATCTTATACTTAATTCTCCTGTGTTATTTAGGTTAAATTTTATATCATCGACGCTGTGAGGGAACGGACACGCGACGTATTCCAATTGTATAGGTATACTTGTTGTGTATCGAAGGACGTAATGAGTCTATACAGATACCTTGCCATTAAAGAGAAAATATAATTATATAGACTAGACTGAGATGTAAAAATATCACTATTTTATGCTTTGTTGGCGTAAGAAATATATCTATTGTTGACGGATGCGATCCGGTCGTTCGCGATGATTTGAACGTGACGGAGGTGAAGATATTATATAATTGAATTGTTAATAATTATGTAAAAGATTGGAGCGTAGACAAGTGTATAGCGTTGCGTAGCTGTGCGTCGCCCATGCTGCCCGCGAATTGGCGTTATCGTGGACACTGCAGTACCAGAATAAATAGCAACGAGTTAATGTAACCCTTAAAACAAATATAATTATTTTCTTTAAATATATTGAACCATAAAATTCATAGATACGTATGACATTGTGTTATGCATACTTATGAATGTTTAAGCGTGGCGGTCGGCGGCGCACAGCTCAGTGTGCGCTACGCGGCCGCAGGCAATGGACACCGGGTTCCGCAAAAGCGACGCACAATCGACAGACACACATAAACCATAGCACACGGACGCTTTTTTTAATTTTAAACTTATGTAGACTAACAAGTAACAACCGACGTCGGACTTCGTACGTACGGTCTCGGTTTCCTATGTAGAGGTGGATCAGTAGCGCTTCGAACCGTTTCTTTGTGTAAATATTGTATTATTATTAAAAGATTCGCCTTTAGCGTGATTCATTTTATATAGAAGTGATAAGGGGGCGCTCCCTCGAGCGGTCCAGTCAATTATCGCATGCGCGACGCTAGACGTCACGTTTTTTGATGCACTATAACACTTCGTACCTTGTTTTAATTGTAGGTGAAAATAATTTATTATCGATAGTGATCATTTAGTAGGAGTAAGTAGGCCGGAGCGATAACAAATTCGGACGAATTAAGTTTTGTGATAGAGCAGCAGTGGGCTGCGACCGCCGCCTCGCCGCCGGCTCGACGCGCCTCTACACACTGACGGCGTAGATGTAGCCACATGCATGGAAAATGCTTACACTTTTTTCTGACTTGGAACCTTGTTTTGATCTGTCTTTAGTGAGTTTTCTGCCAACAAATAGAAAATTTTGCAAGAGCTTTATGAATTTTTAATATTCCGTAGCCATATATAGATCGCAACGTAACATATCCTACGGTTAGAGTAGAGTAGTCGTTGAGCCGACCGCCGCCGGCGCCGCATCTTTGGCACGTTTCATCGTTGACTAATTCTTATAGTGTCATGACAATTTGTAAAGATAATTTTGCAAATGTTGACTTTTTAGCCAAAATATAGTTAATGAATGACGAACCAATACGCAGTAGCTTATTAGTAGATGAATGCAGCATAGTTCTCAGTTTTGGCGACTAACACCAATAGATACTTTGTACTCGTAAGATATTTATATACAATTGACCTTAACAGAGTGACATCTGTCAATTTATCTACACAGAGAAAAAATATAATATTGTGTTTTATCCCCAGAGGCATTTATTTATTGTTGTTTTATCTAACATTACCGCTTTTGTAAATTATATAAATTTTATAGGAGAGATCTATTTTTATTGTGAAGTTGAAATGCTGAATTTAAGCAAAGATACATTATTATATAAATCGAGAGGTTTTTTTTATTGAAACTGTTAATTAATATATAGTTAAATTATACTGATTTCTGGTATCTATTTTCACCAAAAGTGCTCATCGCTGTCAAAAAAATTAGAGGAAATGCATTAAAGAATGAAGAAAATTGATGTTGTTTTACTTTATTGTAATATAGTAATAGATATATTTTTTATATATATATATATAAAAAAAACCTTATAAGCTACGATTTTTTAAGCACCATTTTACCATTAAATCCTTAATTCTTTTATTTTTAAAAATATCAAGCAAGAGTAAATAATACAAGAGGCAAAGGGAGACCTGAGCACTACCTCGCTATGGATAAAATGTGAAACAATTAGGAAACATCTGACCTTACACATTCATAGGAATATTTAAATTGAAAATATTCCCGTTTTTCCTGATAAGACAAATTTCAACGTAGAGTTTTGCTATGAAATACATCATAACTCTAAAATAAAAGCAAAATCAGAAATTGAGTGGAAGCAGAAAGCTAAGCATTGTTTGTTCACTCATAACATTTAAGTATTTCCAAAATTGAGTATTCCATAACTAATCATTATACACACAAGAGCCTACTCTTAAAGGTCTATAAGGAATAAGGACATCATTAAGATTTGGTAAATTGCGGTCGATGAGTTGTGACAGCCCTGAAGTTAGCTGTAGATGGTTGCGCAAATTTAATTATTTTCTTCCGAGGGAACAATGCGCAAACAAGGCCTAACTTCAGGGCGGCCCTGATTCGTCAACCATACTGAACATATAAACTGAGATATTTAAGTAAAGTATTTCTGTAATATACTTCAAATGTTATCTAAATCCTAACTTAATAAATATATTTATACATAGCTTTATGAATTAGCTCTACGTTTTCTATACCTCTATCTACTTGAGTTTTTACATGAGGGAGTGAGTATTATCAATATTTATCGGATATCGCATACAAATACCTACCTAGATATGATAAAATATATAATGATAGAAAATAGCTTCACGCTTTATCCCGCACACAGCAGGGTAGGCAGAGGAAACCTAGTGTTAGGACACTCCGTTC
>DWAO01007284.1:0-10314 GCA_018230605.1 Heliconius congener
AAGTATTTAACTTTCCTAAGTGTGGATTAACACTTTAAAAATGTTTAAAAATATCTATACAATACATCACCGGTTGTGATATTTCTTTGAAATAAAAAAGCGACAGAACATATAGAAACATGTATATTCCGAATAACCGCAAATTTTACAATTGTGATTATTGTTATTATTATTATTGTGATTAAGAGATTTATTTCGCCTACACACTACACAATAAACTCACACTGGTTGTGTGAGTTTATTAGTCATAGATTAGCTAACTGTCGCTAGAATAACCCGTGACATAAAATTCTGAATGTATGTGAGTTTGCGTCCTCAAGCGAGGACGGTCATTTTCATATCATCCAGAGGAGTTCTATTTTTTCATTATTGGAGCTACTGCTGGTTATCATCGTCTTTATCATCTGCTTCGGAAGCTGCGCCAACATCCAAGTCCAATTCCGTTTTTACGATTTCCTTTTGATAGTTAAGATTCGCACGATTCATAGCTGCGGGCAACAAATTTTGTCTAGGCATTTATAAATACGTAAAGTATTAAAATACCATGTTATGTAGTACTCGGGACCATCATGCAACCAATATGAGGGGGCCAAGTTACCAATATTGACAAAATTATTGAAATAATTGCAGTCGTCCTGAGCCTTGGTTTAGAATTTTAAAAACTATAGTTTCTTATATGTAGATAAAATTTTATTCTGGTAAATTGATATTTTTTATTTAATTAATAAAATATTTTATTAACAGTTTAAAAACGAATATTCTTTTTGTTTTAGATATGCAACCACGTTCAGTGCGCAGTGTAGACTCATTGTTGCCTGAAAAACGTGTAAAGCGCTGCGCATGCAGCTGCGCCTAGACGCGGCGAGTGCCTCTCGTACAAACGCCGCGCTTCAGCGCTGCAATCCGTCCATCCATTCATTCACATGTCTCTAGTACGGTTTCGGTTTTGTGTAAATAAAGCAATCCAATCATTATTATGTGCTCTTTATTTTGTATCATGTATTGTAATATAATGTTAATTTAATCTATTTTTTTTATTTAATCTGTTTGTACATTCGCTCATAATCATAATAAAGTTGCGAGCGATGTTACTTTATTTTTTAAGCATTTGTTATCTACGCTCGGAGTTTCGTTGGAGTTTTTTTTAATGGACCGTACTGTAATCTATAACATTAAAAATCCATCGGGTGTTATGGTCGTAACCAATCATTATAATAAACTTTACCTATTTTTTGTGATCCTAAATTAAATTTTAATTAGTTTTAACTATATACTGAGTTTTATTTCAACCTTTGTTTATTAATCATACCTATACTTCACTTATTAATAGGCATTACTTAAGGAAAATTGTTTTGTTTTATCGATTCATATATTATACTTCCATACACTAAATGAATTTAAATAAATAAAATGAATACGTTTCACGCTGTATCCCGCACACAGCAGGATAGGCAGACGGAATCTAGTGTACTCTGTTCCTCATTTTTCGCCGAAAGTTATACGAATTTATTTAATAAGAAAAAATATTAGTTATGTGGGGTTGAGTAAATAAATGTCTTCGTATAATTAATACTTATTTTATTATGTCCAATATTAAGGCTTAAGGCTTTACATCACTTCACATCATGTATTCAGAACTTCTAAGTAGTAGAGGCCAGTCGTGGCGCAGGGGCCCAAGAGAGGGACTATTAACGCGACAGGTTGTGGGTTCGATCCCCACTCGAGGAAATTTAAAATTTAATAATATCTGCATTTTTTCGCTTTGATAACTAGGAGGCTGAAGCTAAAAAAACTTATTTTTTTTTTTTTTTACATCTAAAGACAAACTATCAGCTGCTCATACGTTTACGTGTACTTTATGACGTTTAGCGAGCACATTAATATAAACAAGTACAAATAGCTATCCTTATGTATATTTTGTATACCTATGACATGTTTTAAAAATCTCAATTATTTTAAAGCTTTTTGTAGCGATATGAATAAGAAAGAATATATTAAACACATAATAATATATTGAACATTTATGAAAAAGATTAAAAATAAAAAATAAAAATTATAATTTAACAGCATGATAAATAACACATTTGTATGAAGTTTTGAGGTAAAAATGCCGATAAGAAGGTGACGTTAACGGCGAGTCACACGCTCGTGTCCCTGAATTGACGCGATAGGTTGTAGGTCCAAGTCTCACTTGAGGAAATAAAATATTTAATATTTCTATTACTTCGCTTTGGTGTTGATGCAAAGCGCGGGGTTGAGTTCCGCAACTCAACAGACCATGCTTGCGGATTTCGGCGGAAAATGTTGAGAGGAATCTCTTAGCAATAGGCTCCTGTGAAGCGAAATTAAAGAGTGTAATTTCAAAATTTCAAATGAAGCCACAAAAAATATGTTTTTGACATTTTCACTACGTATAATAAATACAGACAGATGCGCGTATTCTATAATAATAACGCGATCTGCGTGAAATTTGTATTAAAATATTTTTAATAATTTATAGTACATTTCATTATAGATTCACAGAATATTATTTCCTATTTTTACAGAATATTCACTAGAATTAAAACATTTTTCTCGAGATACTAAGTTAGTTATTAGTCAGTGATTTATATAAATGTTTGGGCTATGCATTGTGTTAGCAGTGCTAAAATCGGGCAAAGAATTACATGATTTTGACTTCGACGTTTTAAAATTAAGAAAGATTAGTATAACATATAAACATAAAATAAGGAAATTAAGTATAAAACCCAACACGTAACTTATAACAATAGTGGAAAAAGACTGAAAACACCATAACTTTATAATATCTTTCGATAATAAATAGAAATTTATTACTAAGCAGAGGAAAAACGTAAGAATTGTGAGACTTCTTGCAAACTTACGTATATTATCTGTTAGCACTTTATATAAAATGGTTAAATAAAGCGTCGTGCCTATTAATATTAGCGGCCATCTAAATATGATGCAAATAAGAAAATAGGAAGTCCATTCTTCAAGTAGCTTCGTTGATACAACGACCATATTGGCTATAGTCACAGGTACTGGTACTAACCACGAATAACACAATACATTATATAAATTATGTATACTTATCTTAACTACCACTGTTATAATACTATCATACATATGTTTGATAAAAAAACAGACTAGAACAATTATCACAAAATCTATATATACTTGGCAAGCAGTCAAAGATGTTCTGAATAAAGCTGATGAATCGATTCCATATTTTTCTCCCATGAATTGGATGAAAAAGATGACTCTTTTAATAAAACGTGCGATACTCAGTTGCATTATCATTTGATTTCTGAAATTTCTTCTCCATCGTGAAATCTTTATAGCAGCCGTAGTTGACAACACTAACTCAATTGCGGTCATAATGATTTCTGTTATAATAAAAGTTTCAAATACACAAAAGTAATTTTGATTGAGTTCTTCATCTTGATTTGACACATTAAAAGATATATTATAAATTGGATTGTTTGTGTTATCATATATGGATGCATCAGTTGTAACTAGATCCGTGGTGATCGTTTCCATCAAAATATTATTTGTTACACTCTCCATGTCGTTCACATTAGGCAACACTTTTTAATTTTTTTCACTTGTTTCACCTGACAGTGCACATTGAAACGTTGTTGACAGACTGACGCGTAGTATTTGCATAAAGTATTAAAACAGGAAACTAATACTTGAAGAGTATTATTCATTCGATTCCTCTTATTACTTGCGGTTGTAAAACGTCATTGCGTTGGAACGTAGTTTGGAAACCCACGGTAAACGAGATGGTGATTTGGAGTTCTACTTAAGTGCATTGATTTCGTAGAGCTTATTTAATTTAGTAAAAGTTTTGTATTTGAAATAAGCTCGGTTATATTTTGTAATGTACCTATTCTTATCGTTTTTTTACTAAAGAAAACAAAGCTCTAATTAAATTAAAAATGAACCTGTTACCCGTTGTTATGAAGTACCTACTACCTACCCACGAGTACAACTTCTATAAATACGTTTTGATATAACAAGTGCACATGAAATGAAGTGAAGTTCAAGTTCACAGAAACTCCATATTTCAATATCATTAACTGTTTTACGGTACTAGTCAAATAATAATCATATTATATGGATACTAGCGACCCGCTCGCGGCTTCGGCCGCTTGAACAACACCATTACTAATTTACTAATCTGAGCTACTGTCGTATTCTAGTAATATTATCATTTAAAAGACAATATCTACATGTTATAGGCAGTCAGTAAACCGTTGATAAAGAATAAATGAATTTAATTTTACATTTTTCCTCTAGATATTTTATACAAAACATACCGACAGAACAGCCGGAAATGTATGTAAAACATGATAGGAAAGCAGGAAGGATGGGGAGGAGTGGGGGTTATTTTTATTGGTACTTATATACTAACGCCAGCGCAGCTAAAGATTTAGCGGTTTTATAAATATTATTGTCCATTACATACTTTACCTATCCATCATACATAGTGTTTTTATCATCTCTACTTTAAATAAAAATACAGTTCAAACTACTCTACAAAAGCCTAATACAATTAAAACAAAAGAGATTTTTCTAAACGTGAAAAAGTTTTTTTTTTCAAAAAAAATATAAATAATAAAATTATCGTTGTAAAATAAAACGCCATTTGTTAAGAATAACGCACACACACAAATCTATCAAATCGTACGTCAAAAATGTTAAGGTATTTTAATTAATGACTATAGGTCATGGATTTGAAATATTTTACCATATTTGCTGCCCCCGTAAAATTTAAGCACTCTGTATGTATACTTGAATCATTCAGGCAAAATATGAAAGCACACATTGCCCAGGTACAGGTATATAACTAAGTGAGGATGTTGTGGTGCAGTGGGAGTTTGTGTTAGGAGTGTACGCAACAACTCAATTTTGTGAACGAGAATGAACGATATGTTCTTTTTAAAGAACATGTTTTTTATACGCTCTATTCTTTTTATTAGTTTAATATGTTAATTTAGCAACATGTTCGCAGTGGCCATATTTATGTCTAGTATTATTAGTATTTCGATATAGGTTACAAATTAAAAAAAAAACTTTAACACTTCAAATATTTTTTGTTGCTGTTGCTGTATTTATTTAATATAAGTCTAACAATTGCTTATGTAATTACTAGTTACGGTCTAACACCAAAGTTCTCATTAAAACGATGAACGAAACGATACGAGCCCAAACTCGATGGGATTGTGTCACTTAATTACCGAGTTCCTATGGCTATCTTCGAGCTGCATCTTCACATCCTAGTTACAAGTACTAAAGTATTAGAAAAAATAAAATCCGTCTCCCTTTCCTTTGATACCCACATTTGGGTCGTTGAACAAAAAAATGTACCTAATTCGACATTTTGTACTGACGGTCATCTTAGATTTCAGGTATCCATTTGTTATCCATATTGGTTTGGTTGTTCAAAAAAAGAACCTTGATCCTCATCTCTGATTTTATGTTGGCGACTATTTGAGTGTTTTCATAATGTATTGTGTGAGTGGATCATCATGAAATGTGTACGCCGCCATTTTTAACGGGAATATTGAATAAACAACAAAACTAAATTTATATAATTGCATAGGGAAGTGACACTGGGGAAGTAACACTGGGAAAGTTAGTGAATTTTTGCTGTATTTGATAACAAGCAAATAAACAAATAAGTAACCATCGGGACAGGTGAAACTAAATAAAATCATTTTAAAAAAAAGGAAAAGAATTTTAATCTTAAAATGAAGTAAATCTTTAAGCGACGTTTGAAAGTTAGAAATGTTTTGGCATTTATGACATCTAAAGGAAAGGAGTTCCACAATCTCAACAGTTACAGTAAATGAACTGCTAGAAAAGGAAGAATGTGAGGAGGTATTTTTAGGCTAAGATTACGGCCAGAGCGAAGAGATCGGGAATCTGTCTCACTGTAAAACCAAAACGTTCTCTAAGGTAAGGAGGAGAAATTTGATTGAACGGAATAAAATAGAGAAGATAAAGTATAACACGAATACAATAGAGAAGATAATATTTAATGTTTCAGAATAAAAAGTATAATTATTTTTTGTCTATAAAAAAATAATAAAAAACAAGCTAATTATTAATCTAAATTAATCCGTATATATTTACAAAAAATTTTATTTTCATTAAATACAAACACATAATAGAAAACTTAATATTTATGATCCTTGCATCCAAAGGATTCCAAAATCCAAGGGCTCTTACCTTTATGCGTGTGTGAGTGATCTGTGTGTGAGTATTACTATTACCTATTTGTGACGCTAACAAATAATGTTGTCAAGAGTAGATCAAAAAGAACGCTTAAAAAAGAACGCTTAGTTGTTCTAAATAATGAACAGATAACTGAATATGTTCTTTAAAATATTGGTTCTTTTTATCAGCTATGTAATAAAGCGTCCACCTCCAGTTATGTAACGTTCATTTTGCAGCGTCATAATATTTTGTCTTATATATATACGAATATGTAAAATTTAATAAAAACAAACCATTTGTAGAATTCAATGAGAAATTTTGAATTTAACACATTCATCCGTCATAAAACAGTCATCAAATAAATGTACTATCAATAAAACACGTCATGCTATGAAAAACAAGAATATAATACAACAAGAATATATTAATTAATTACCTTATTGTGTGACAAGTTACCTGGTGCGATTCACCAGTAAAGTGAGCCTGACCTATATTTTAAAGGTATTGATCGTTCAACTACAAACAAAGGTCGACATGCACCAGTCACCAGAAATGAAGTCCGGCATTTATCAATGTACGGGAGACAACAACATAGTAGTGTAGACGAACTGTTGCATGTAAAAAATGTAATAAATAAAAAAATGAAAATAATCATTTAATTTAATTTAATTTGAAGAAATATTTACTTACCTTTTTGATTCTGGTCTTCGTATGTAAAAATATTAAGTAGGAAAGTTCTTGTAACTTAACCAAACTTTCATCAAACGAACCTTCTCGTTTAGTATTTTTCCAATAAAAAAAAATCATCGAAAACGGTTGGGTTGATATTGAGTTATTCGTCCATTTGTCGCGCACATACCTAATCCATATTTGAGACTGATGATAGGACCACACGGGACGCACTAGTTTTCAAATAAAAAAGAATCATCGATATCGGTTCACTCAGTTAAAAGTTCTGAGGTAACAAGAATCAAAAAACTACACTCGAAAAGGTAACCTCCTCTTTTTACAGAAGTCGGTCAATAAAAATCCGACACAATCAAATTACGTTGATTACTCGCAAATAAAGCTTAATTATATATTTTAATCAAAAATATTTATTAATTAATCACTTATCTTCCTATTTTATTTAACCACAATTTTGTCTTAACACTAGGTTCCCTCTGCGTACACTGCTGTGTGTGGGATACAGCGTGAAGATGACTTTTTAATTTAACTATAAGAATGTTGGTAGTATTTCAAAAGGTATAAGAACTACAAAATTGCCTACATATGCTTTCTTTCGCAAGTATTGTAATAACTATTGGTATCTATTAATAAAAAACAAATCAAATAGCAAATATGCTCAATATATAAATATTAGCGTGGCGCAGGGGCAAAGGGGGTGTGACTATAATGCGACGTTGTGGATTCCCACTCGGAGAATTGAATTATAATTTAATAATATTTAATTTTTGGCCCTCTGCCACCATGTGGGGAACGCTGTATTTTAACACCTCACACAGATCCATCGACCTACCCTGCTATAGGCGGGATACAGCGTGAATCTGGTTTTAACTTTGTGAACCGATTAAAATAAAACAAATACTTAATATTTAAGAAAATTTTGCCAAAATACAAAAGTGCACTTAAATTGGTTAAGCCGTGTCTGAGATTATCGTGAACAAGCACCCAGCCAAACAGACAAACTGACCAAGTCCTATTACATTGTTAAATGACCGTAATAACAATTTTTCTAATATATCTTCCCTGTACATATACCAATGTATTACAATTTTATTGTAAACGCAACCTAAGGTTTTAATAACAAGCATTCGAAATCTTAGTATTAAAACACGAACGTAATACAGTGTATTAAGTAAATAACT
Organism: Heliconius congener; assembly: GCA_018230605.1. Classification (NCBI taxonomy): domain Eukaryota; kingdom Metazoa; phylum Arthropoda; class Insecta; order Lepidoptera; family Nymphalidae; genus Heliconius; species Heliconius congener. The sequence continues at coordinate 8,094 of DWAO01007284.1, forward strand.
ATGTAGTTTAAGCGGGTAAAGCCGCGAACGAGTCGCTAGTAATTATATAAGGGAGGAATTCTAACTTCAAATCTTTATAGTGAGACGACACTGGTCATCACTTGACACATCAATTTCCGGACTGTAGTCGATAAACATAGCATAGCTGATCTGACGGCTGTCTCCTGTGTAAAAAGGCACTTAGATTATTAATTTCTTTTTAAATAATAATATTCATACTTTCACAATATATTATTATCAGGTAATATAATTTAACAAATACTAAATTAAATTTGATTTGATGAAAAATATCAATATTGAAATATGTATAAATATGTAACAGCTAAAGTAATATTTAACATTTTTTTAACTTCACCGTATATTCCGCATATAGCAGGGCAGACAGAGAAGCCTAATGCCAAGACACTCCATTAACTACTCTCTGCCAAAATATCGATATGAGAAAATATCGATAGATTGGGATTGAGTAGTAGTACTCCAACAAGAGATGAAAATAACAAATTATTTATTCTCCTGAACGGAAATCGAATTCACAACCTTGTAAAGCTTGGACTCCTGTACCATGAAGCCTCATCCAAGGCCACGCATATATATATATATACTACTGTAAATATGTACTATACCGTAAATATATCCCATGAGGTTTTCTGGTTTCATAAACATGTTTTGCTGTTTAAGCATCCCAGTCAGTCCATCACTTCCTCACTATTGTACTCAACCATCATGCCATTTATGCCTATTATTTGCACTCCTTTTTTTGTTATCTCGAATAGTCTACTGGGCAGTTCTCAATCCCGTGTTAATGGTGTTATTTTATATCACTGTAGATAGATATTCGCTGCTATTTTATTACTTACTATTTTATTATATAATAACGTATGGCTTAGTGGACGGTTTCCAATAGGCGCGGTTTCAAATACCGCTACGTTCAAATTGTGTCATGTTTTCTATAAAGTTAATTCTAAGAAAATTGATCTTCTTGGCGTAAATTAGGGGGTTTTGATTTATCTTCACACAAGACATATTGTAAAAGAAATTATGTTTAAATAAGAAAAAACAGAAAAGAAAATGTATTGTCCATTCATCAATTCTGAGAAGAGGTTTTCGAGAATTGAGACATTGTTTCTAACAAATCTTGCTTTTCCACTTAATAATCTTCATATTTCATTTGACAGAGTTCAACCTCGTAAGCCGAGGGGCTTACTTGTCTACGGGCATTACAAGTTTCAGTCGTTTGGGACAAAAAAGATCGGGTTCTAGTTATTTTCTACATCATAAGTCTGATCGATATTGGGAACGATTTAGCTTTTAAAAAACTTTTTTATTAGTTAATAAATTTTAATCTTTAAACGTATAAATATGAAGAATATATTTTTTATGATGACATTTAAAAAAGTCCATCGTTTGCGGTTGAGACATACTAAACATATTTTAATTAGAAATTTATAGATATTTTTAGTTGTGTTCTATCCTTTCAGTAACTTCAGTCTTGGGCATTTCTTTATCTGTTCTCGCAAAAAGCAAGAAACACAAAAAGACTAACTTAAACATAACAAAACAGATTGAAGTATTTCAATAGCGGGCGTCCGTGGGTGTGTGTGACGATCCACGTCTTTTCAGCTTGTCTTTATGTGATGTCTAATTGTATTTACTTTAAAGTTTAATTGCTGGAACTAAAACTATAACGATGTTGGAACTCCGTTATAAAATACAAATGTTTACCAATCAATGTTATAAATATATGAATGATTTATTTAGGTAGTGTGGTAAGTGATTTCGATTCTTTTGAATTGTAGGTTCAAATCTCACTCAAAGCTTTTTTTATGGTTGTGAGGTCAACTTTAGGCAACGTTTACATAATTTTAATGAATGAAGTTGAGTTCTGTTACTGTATGGAACATCTTGAAATGGACGAAAACTGGAATATAGTAAATACTACATAGACCTTCACCGTGGCAATATACAAGATGTGTCATTTTCACCAATTAAGTAATATTTACATTAAATTAAAGCCTTCCCTGCTGTGCGCGGGATACAGCGTAAAGCTGATTTTTATATCTTTCACTTACTCGATTGTGTTTCGAACACAGCCAGTCACGTTTACATTCACCTACTTGTGCTCCTCCGCCACGACTGGTCTAAGCAATATCTCTTTTTCTCTGTCTCTATTAAAATATAAAATTAATTATTCATTCAAGTTGACACAGTAGTATCAATTGTT
>DWAO01007285.1:0-10312 GCA_018230605.1 Heliconius congener
TCTGGTGTCGAGGCAAAACGCGGCGTTGAGTTCCGCCACTCAACACGCAATGCCTACAGAGTTCAGCGGAAAATGGGGGACGGAGTGTCTATACACTAAGGTTTTCTCTGCCTACCTTGCTGTGTACGTGATACAGCGTGAAGCTGATAATTTTTAACCAACTTCCGTATGAAGGAGGTTATCAGTTCGACTGTATTTTTTAATTATTTGTTACCTCAGAACTTTTGACTGGGTAAGCCGATTTTGATGATTCTTATTTATTTGTAAGCTGGTTCATTCCGTGTGATCCTATTTTTCAATTTAATTTGGTCCATTTCTAATTATGTTATCCATGAGTAAATCACATAACTGTTAAATTCGCATTAGGTATATGCGCCACAACTGAACGAATAACTTAATATCACACAAACAGATTTCGATTATTCTTTTTTTATTGGAAAGGATCCACATCAAACTACTCTATGTTGCGTCTAGGTTGTGATTATGAGATCCGATGGAAGTCGGTTTTTTTTTTGTTAAAAATTGTAATTATTCCGTACAAGAACCAAGGAGTAAAGTAAGTATTAGTCAGAGTTAATATATGAGTAGAGAATATTATTATTTTACAATTGTAGTAAATTGAACAAAAGACCTTGTTTTTATATTTATAAAAAATTTTATATTGCTTTGTTTGTATAATTATATTTTATCTTCACAAATGTACCGAATTTTGTGGAGTAGTTGATTAAAAATATCGCTTTGTACGAGTACTTTCCTAAGGGTTATTAGAAGTATGAAAATGCTTTATATGTTACATGTTAATAAATAGTTTTTTAATTAGAAAATTAAGTAGATACTTTATTAATACGGGTTACGGGTAAACTCGAAGATGGAATACGCCTAATATTACCCGGTTACACTTAGTATTACCCAAGCATTTTGGGTTAAGTTCGAATAATTATTAAAATACATTTTTATTCGGGTTTTGCCCATACTCACCTAGGTCTACCCAACTCTGGCTGAGTAATATTAGGTGTTGTGTCATTTTCAAGTTTAAGATTTGTTCAGCTAATGAAATCATTGCTAGTAACGATGGAATAAAACTAGCTGGTCATACAGCTATGTTTGGTAGCAATGTCAAGGTTGGTTCAGCGTCTTCTCGAAAAGAAGTTATTGATAACATTCATACTGAGGAATAGATTAGAATCTATTTAACAAGCTTTTATTTTGTTTGTCTGTCTGTCTCGATGTATGTTTGTTTGTAATCAAATCTTTCAAACTAAATTTCACCCATCTTCCAATGTCCCATTAAGTTGTTATTTGGCATAATAAAGATATTATCCGTGACGTGGCAATCATTTAAATTTAGTTTTGTTGTCAATCTAATATGGCCGCCGTAATACAATGGCGGTGTATATTGCAAAACAACCAACCCAAAATGAGTATCAAATAAAAGGGCTTAACTTGTAGAATATAAAATATTTAAAAGATCCAATTCCAAGATGGCTAGTACAAAACGGCAGATTAGGCACATAATTTTGTTCAACTAACCTAATACGGGTATCAAATGAAAGGGAGACGGATTTTATGTCGTCTTTGGTGCTAGTAGCCAAGGCCCGATATTGCAGTTCGAAGTTGGTCATTTCAGTAATTAAGTATTAACACTATCGAATTTGAGCTCGTATGATTCGTCTTAACGAGTACTTCGATGATGGTCATGATGGAGTTGAAAAATAGCCATAGAAACTCGGTTCGGTTTAAAAGACGTTACTCCATCCTTCATTAACGATAATTTTGGTGCTAGATGGCAATCAGGGTCTGATTACCATCTAGCACCAAAATTATCTGAGGGTGGACCTGGAATATGTGAAAACATAATACTAAAAAGTAAATAAGATCAAAAGAAAAAAAACGTAGAGGAAAGTATGACAGGAAGTACAAAAAGAAAAAAAACTTAAAGAGCCCCTAAAACTAGAACGAGAAAGAGAGGCATGTTCCGAAGCAAATGGAACACCTGGAATATGCTCCTCATCTTTGCCGGTCACTAATGTTAAGATAATCAGTTCTTATTAAGACACGTCCATTCCACACTTTCCACCAAATTCTAAAAGCATTGCAGGTTGATTAGTGAACTCGACTTACCGCTTTGCCTCGTCACCAGATCGAACCCACGATTGCCCTCAATTTATTAAGATTTAGATGAGATAATATTTAAAATTTTCTTTTACTCACAATATAGTATAATAGTATGATTCAAAATGATATCATTTAATCATCGCTAGTATGTGAACGCCTCCACACAGGCCATGTCTTACATCTTCACACACCGCTGCACACCATACGCTACATGTGCAGCATTCCTGTTCATCCATACGAATATATGAGTAATTGCATTGGTTGTGTAAATAACTAAATATTTTTACAAGGTCTATGCTAAAGGATATTTGAGAGATTTATTTTAGATGTAATTGTGAATTGCAGATATGTTAGTGAAGAGGAACGTGTTTAGATACGTAGTAATAAATAGGTAGTTAGTTTAATAAATTTAAATTCTAAATATTCGGAATTATCCATTTTTTTTCAGCTTTACGCTGTATCCTGCAGTTGTTATATATATCCTTCACTGCAACTGGTATCCTTGTAGCAGTGCAGAGGAAGCCTAGTATTAGGACACTCCCGATCTTCACGTTACACCAAGTTCTGGAGCCATTGCGTGTCGAGTGGTGAAACTCAACGCCGGGTTCTTGCCTCGATACCAGAGCAAAGAAATTAAAAAATTAAATATTTAATATCTTCGAGCCGGAATCGAATTCATAACCCATCGCGTTAGTCAAACGCTTGTATCCCAGCGCCACGACTTGCCTACAATTATCCATAAACGGCAAAAATAATATACCAGACAAAATTACAAGTACTTATCACTTAATTCGGGCAAAAAAAATGTATACCAAACTATAATTAATTTACAGTTAATAAATCTTTAAATATCACAAAAAATCATACTTTTTATTTATATATCGAAAATAAACGAGATACACAAATAAAATGAAAAAATAAGTTTCACGTTACTATTTAACTCGACCATTTGATTTGCTAATGTAGCCCGCGGTTTCATCATCCATCAGCGGGAGCCAATTCTTTCAAGTTATAAACTGCTCTAGAGCTATCGGAAATGTTTTAAAGCCAAATAAAAACTTTAGTTAGTACGTACGGACTTTATGGCCATTTCAATCTGATGTCGTCTTTATGTTTTTCGCTTTATTTTAAGGTTCTTGTCTTATTTAACGAGTGCAATAATGAATCAAATGTATAAATTTATTATTAAAACTAACTATTAATTTCTTAATCTACATTACTTTCATTTTGTAATAATAATATAATTTTATGAACAATATCTAGACTTATTTTGAAAAGTAAAGTCTCAGCCAACTCAATAATACCAGTTATCTATAGCAACATAGTTTAAAATGCTATATTTTATTTATAAACCGATTGATCGCTCGCTTTTACTTCAATGCGTTTATCATAAACGGAAACTTAATACTAAATAATCTGAGACGGAAAAAGCAGATTTTAATTTAATTATGATTTGCAGAATAAATTTGAAGTTGTTTCCTACAGCGAATAATTTTTCAGGAAGTAAAAAGTGAATGTTCAAAGCATTAAATGGCATTTGCAGGAGCAGTATGAATACAGAGTGCGATAGACCAGGCACTGCACGGTTATTAAAACTTTTGGTACCAAACAAAAGTACCAAAGTTTTACTTTCTAAAAGATAATATCTTTTTTTGGTTGAAACAGTTTTTGAATTTTTAAGAATAGTTATACCAAATAATCATCTATAGCACGTTAAAATGACGAAAAGACGGACGTTTTAATAAACACTCGTTTCTCAAGGCTTAGTTATCATAGATTTGTCGCCTTTCACTCGCCTTAGCCTTTAATATTACGTATTTAGACACAAAAAAAATTATCAGCTTGATCGGCAGCCGCAAGCCGAGTTTCGAGTTCCCGTACCGAGATCTTGCCGCCTTCGACTTCCTCGCGAGCAGTGCTTGAACTTTCCCAGGACAGAGGAACCTCAGCCCTATCCAAGCGATGTCGCTTTAAAATCCAATAGTGTTAACAGAATTAAATTTAAATCAGAAAAAAAGCTAAAATTGTGTTATTGTTTGATTAAAGAAACTTCTTCATTTGAAAGCTGATAAAATAACAAAGTTATTTACAACATCATTTGCGGCGTTGAGTTCTGCCACTCAACACGCAATGCCTCCAGAATTCAGCAGACATTTAGAAACGGATATCTTTAGGACACTAGGTTCCCTCTGCCTACCCTGCTGTGTGCGGGATACAGCGTGAAGCTGATCAAATTAAAAAAAAAACATTGTGTGTGATAGCTATTAATAAAACAAAATTAATAATTATCAAGAAAAGTCCTTACCAAATATGACAAGGGCGAATAGAATAAGGTAGATAAACGCTAACACAATGAACAGTTTCCTGTTGGCCCTGAAACAACAACAACAACTAGAATTGCCAAAAATACTTCGTTCGTCAGTGTTTCAAGTACCGCGTAATCTGTGCCTCGGTACATACTTAAGGAAGCGACACTGACTAACGTTGGTTTAAAACGAAAAAAAAAGCGACTGACTGATACATCCAAAAGAGAGCATGCAGAGGAATCACCAGAAATGACTTTTACAGTCTATAAAAACATTAAAATGAGTCGTGACGCAGCGGCACAAAGTGTGACTGTAAAACCGACTGGTTGTGGGTTCGATCCCAACTCGAGAAAATGAAATATTTATTCAAATTTATATTTTCTTGTCTTCGCTCTGGTGTTGCGACGCAAAGTGCGTCGTTGAATTCCGCTACTCAACACGCGATGCCACCAGAATTCGGCGGAAAATGGGGAACGAAGTATCTTGACATAGGGTTCCCTCTGCCTACCCTGCTATGTGAGGGATACAGCATGAAGCTGATTAGATTTTTTAAAAACATTAACATTGAGGCAAGTCGTGGCGCAGGGGCATAAAGTGTGACTGTAAGATCGACTGGTTGTGGGTTCAACCCCACTCGAGAAGATGAAATATTTATTTACATTTATATGTTCATTTCTTCGCTCTGGTGTCGAGGCAAAGCGCGGCGTTGAGTTCCGCCAATCAACACGCAATGCTTCCAGAACTCGGCTGAAAGGAGGGAACGGAGTGTCTTAACACTAGGTTTCCTCTTTTTTTTTAAAACATTAAAATATAAGACTAGTATAGAATAGATTCAAAAGAGCAACAATTTTAAATTTTTCAACCAATAGATGATAGATTTTTTGAAAATAAAAACTAAGAGCAATAAATTGATGAAGCGTGTGGAATGTTTTAATATTATAAAAACGCTGGTTTAAATAAAAAAAGCATTTATGACGAAACAAAAAACATACAAAAACTTGAACATAGATAATGTGCGATTAAAATATAATTAACAGATATATTAAAAAGATACATATAAATGCAGTATTATAGAGATAATATAGATTAGTTCAGGATAAGATCATACGACATCTGCCTTTGTTATTTTAATATAGTTGTTGTCGGGAAGAATTAAGAGGTTAATTATAAATCTTCTACATATAGATATTTTTTTCATCTGCTGTATCCCGCACATACCAGGGTAAGCAGAGGGAACCTAGCGTTAAGCCACGCCGTTCCACACTTTCCGCTGAATTTTTCGAGGCATTGCGTGTTGTTTGGCGGAACTTAGCGCCGCGCTTTGCCTAGTTACCATAGTGAAGAAATGAAAATATTAAAAATTATAATTTATTTGCCCAAGTAGCCCAAGTATTTGCCCGAACACACAATTGCCGCGATTACAGTTACATACTTGTACCGTTGCGCAACAGCCGCCTCCGATACATGTCTACTTTTAAGAAAAAAACTAAGTGAATATAATTATGGAAAGACAATCTTGTCAAAAACATACGAGTGAAAATTCATATTCATATTCAATAATATGAACTCACGTGTTTGCCGACCATTCTAATTAAAAACTGAAATTTAAATGGGTGCCAAGTTACGAACAATTCTAGAAGTAATTTACAAGTAAATAAATAAATTTAAACTTAATTATGTAAATACTATACAAGTTTTATAAATAGGTAACGAAGTGAAGTGACGCGACTCACTTTGCAAATTGCGTAAAGATAAAACGACGATAAAACATCTTGATAACTTACAGATTGTAAACATAAAGGCAGCGCTGTACGAATTGATGGATTGACATTTGTCAGTTTAACAGAAGTCAAACGGAACGTATGTATGTAGGTATCTAGGATACCTATACCAGCCGACTAGGCAGTCTAAGAGATTTCTACTCGAACAGGTTTCTAATCAAGTGGCAGGTGATTTTAGAATCGCAACGCTCTGAGCGACGCCACGTTGGTCAATATAACTAAACAAATAAACGCTTTGGTACATTAACAGAAATTATTATATAATTTGTGTGATTTGTGGTTTGGTTAATATATATAGAAGGAATCTAATTCATGAATTGGAAGTGTCATGTCGTAGTTACTATTTTGTCATGTCGCCTGAACATGTCATGATACAACAAAATATATATGAAAATTTTGTATACATATAAGATTTTGATGTATTACAAAATATAAAATATATGTATATTTTATATGTACCAATATTTATAGAAATATATACAATAGAAGGCAAAATAATGTACCACGCACACAGCAGGCAGAGGCAACCTAGTGTTTAAGACACTCCGTTGCCCACTTTCCGCCGAAATCTGTAGGCATTGCGTGTTGAGTGGCGGAACTCAACCGCGCTTTGCCTCGACACTAGAGTGAAGAAATGAAAATATACATTGAAATAAATATTTGATGTCCTCGAGTGGGGATCTAATCGACAACCAGTCGATTTTGCAGTCACACTTTGTGCCTCTGCGCCACGACCTATTGTTAATAGATGCAAAAAAAATGTAATTCCTGTTAATCAACCAAATGAAACTGGCAATATTGTTAATGATTTTTAAAATATGCTAGTTTAATATTTAGGCTCTACAATGATTTAATATAAATTATGAATATACGTTCAAGTATAAAGGTAGACTGTTACTTTTACAATGCTCTCAAAGCGTCATAGAATGAAGAGAGTTCGAGTGAACTCGACGCCTTCTATTGTTCGGTCGTACCTGGTAGAAACTTTTGATTTTGGTTTCAATTGGGTGGCCGAATTTTCAAGTATAAAACGCTACTAAGAATAAGTCATTCAAATGTTATAAGTTACTATATTAATATCGTTATGTTATTTCATAACAAAAAAGAAATAAATAAAAAACAATTTTCAACCGATGTTTACGTGCTAGTGAACAAACTATCACCGCTACTAAGACAACATATATACATATTATTTATAAGTCTTTTAAGCTTATATAACATAATTTACTTTTTTTTATAATAAAAGGATATTGATATAAAATAATTCGTTTCGGGTTCGAAATATTTCTTATTTATCACCAAACCATAGCTTAGATAAATGGCTCAAGTAAACACTTTTTCATTTCCATTTTATTCAGCATTTCGAGTGTGACGAACACATTATAATGCATGAGTTTCTTTCCTCTAATTTGAAACATAAATAGGGTTGTGACGAATATATTTAAAGTAGTCCAAACAAAGTCTTCATCAAAGCAAAAGGGAATTTCCTTTGAACTTATCATTGATCGTAGAGTGAGTCCGCCCTGTAATTTTGGCATTACGCTGGCTCAATATGATAAGTAAAAAAAAGTATATGAAGAGTATAAAACCATGTCAAACGATTTATGGTATTATGACAAATTGCACCCAATTTATATGTAAAACCGCATAGATATGGTTTTCGATTAATATTTGTAAATTGCTTTAAATAACACATTAACGTCGATTTTATGTGGTTTTGTGAATAACGCCCGTAACAAATCCTACATGTGGCGAAAACTCACTGTTGAACACATTTACTTTGATTTATTTTTCATATAGGTACTTACCGAAAGTACTATTGTTCAACAATGTTATTCAAATGTAATCAGTATACTACTTAAATTAAAAAAAAATCAAAAAGTTTCAAATTTTTCAAAAAAAAAAAACTAAAAAAGTGAATATTCACCCACTGTATCTTTCATTACACGAACGCTCCGCACAGTCAACATTATCCATCAATTAGCTGACGATCAATCATTCCCACTCTGCTTTGCCACACTAATTACTTTGAAAATAGCCATAATTAATCTATGTTTAAAAACATATTAAGACCACGTCACATAAGATGCAAACTAAAAGTATTAGTAATCGTTGAAATTTTTGGCGGTGGATAGGATATCTGAAATATGCTTACCATGAGAAGGCTCGTCATATTCCATTCTATACCATCTTTGGACAAAAATTTTACAATTGATAAAAATTATCAATTGTAAAATGTTAAAGAATATAAATAAATTTTGACAAAGAGGCTGTCGATCTAATGTGATAAGCACAGATAACTGATGTGACAATCTTTTAAAAAAATCAATGCGAATAATTTTTTCTTTAGATGAGGAGTCAATTTTATGTTTAATAATGTAGATGGATACACATCCACAGAATCCAGATTAAAAAAAATAATAAGCTAAAAGAAATAAACAATTTTTTTTATAATAAAATGTTAGAAAACAATGATCACATTCTCTCACCTTGTCACTTACAGACTACAGTTAATATTGAAATTTTGAAATAGAAGGCAAAAGGCCCACGTTAAAATATTTGTGTACCTCTCCCGAACTTTTTCAATTCAAACATTGTGAGGTGAGGAGAACCTACCTACTCGCTTTCCACGCGATATTGGTTTCGAAATAGTCCGATTATTTTTATCTCTTTTTATTGCAGGCATATTGAGTCAAAACTTAACGTAATGGAATAACAAGGGGAAGAAGAGTAAATGTTAATCAGCCCTTTCTCTATTACTATTACTTGAAATGTAAACTAATAAATTTAGAACTCCGTAAACATCGTTATTAAAATAATATATATATACTCTAGCAAACTGTATCCACTGTATTTTTAAATAATGTGCAAGAAAAGTAGCGAGAGTTTATTTTATCGCAGCATATTATCCAGTATTGGTTTTTGCTGAGCCATATATCTCTAATGATTAGAAGTTGTGCCTAAAGGTTTCACACGTCGCATTAATTTTCAGCTTCACGCTGTATCCCGCCCATAGCAGGGTAGGCAGAGGGAACCTAGTGTTGAGACACTTCTGTACCCCTCTTTCCACTGAATTCTGGAGGCTTAGCGCGTTGAGAGGCGAAACTCAACGGCCTGACTTTGTTGTTATTTTTATTTTTCATTATAATAGTGCAAAACAGTAAGAGTTTATTACCACATGCAGGGATAGAAAACTCTTTTAATAGAATCAAGCGCATGTTCACATTACAATAAATGAATAAACGTAGTTTCCCTTGATATTACATTTGGTATTATAATAACTGGCTTATATATTTGATTTCAAAAGGTTTTTTGTACTTTTGTTATATTTTTTGTTATTAACTCATTGACGTTAAGCATTTAAAGTGGTGAGAGCAACCTTGGAAACTTTCAAGATTAATTTGTGCTATCCTATTTATATAAAAATTAACCTTCTCGATTATTCATTGCTATTTGCATCTGTAAATTATGATCATATTGAGTAATTTTTCATAGGTCAAATATAAGTCAAAAATCTGTTGGAAAATACAAGAAAGAAATTATGTTAAAAATTCTGAAAAGTTGCGTGGGTTGATAGTCATTATTGATTTTTCTTCGTGTTAGGGATCGTAGTGACATTTCACGTTGATCTTCACTTTACACACTATCCTACATTAGCACGATATTACAAGTTAAAGTAGGTATCAGCTTTATCCTTATCGAAAAATATAAAAATATTTTAAAGAATCAAGTATTGTATTATATTCTTATACATACTAATCCGTATGTAGGTACTAATAGTATCTTATCCGTACCTGTGATAAATAATGAATAATATAGATATCAATAAATGTATTATCTGTTAATTTAGCGTGGTTCCTTTTTAATTATATTAAGTCATTCCTCGCATTACTTCAACTTCAAATTAGACATTTCGTGATAGGGAAATACATTCCATTCGCCACATTACTTGACGAAACCTAAGAAATTAAACTATTCAATTCTGTCATTATCATATCGTACATAGAGTGCGTGCTCGACTTCAGGGCCCTCGAATGGTCGATAAAAAAGAACATTTAATAAATAAAATAAATAAATCAGCTTCACGCTGTATCCCGCACACAGCAGGGT
>DWAO01007286.1:0-10312 GCA_018230605.1 Heliconius congener
TATATATATATATATATATATATATATATATATATATATATATATATATATGAATCGTGCAAAAGTTAATACCTGAATATAGTTAAATTCATTTTGTAATAATCATTTCACAATATTTATTAAAAAAATTAAATCACAGACATTCGAAAAACATAGTAAATATAAAAAAATAAATACAACAAATTAATAAAATAACAGCACAACCGAATATTGCATTTATTTATAAAAATCATATATCCTAATTATTAATTTACCTTTAAAAATTCTACATCTATGCCGCGACTAGATGAAATAAAAAAAAACAACAACAACAAAAAAAAAACCGCCCCCAGCGCACAGTAGAGCGCACTGTTGTAATTTCCAGTGCCAGCCCGTGCCTACCGACAGATGTTAACATACGCCCATGTTTTCTTTATTTAAGAGATCTGTTTGTTACGTTTTTGTACGGATCCGTATCCGCGGCGCCTCCGGTCGCTCAGTTATTATTTATGGCGGCAAATGTACCGTGTTCGGATGTCGGTGCCAATGGATGGGGCATGATTTCTTTGGTAATTTTTCAATTTTTATTTACATGATATATGTACCTGTAAATAAAAATTGTGTATATGAGGAGTCGTGGCGCAGTGGCATAAAGTGGGAGTTTAAAACCGACTGGTTGTGGGTTCGATCCCCACTTGAGGAGATGAAATATTTACTTAAATTTATATTTCCATTTCTTCGCTCTGTTCTCGAGGCAAAAGCGCGGCGTTGAGTTCTGCCACTCAACACTCAATGTCTCCAAAATTCGGCAGAAAGTGGGGAACGGAGTGTCTTAACACTAGGCTCCCTTTGCTTACAGCGTGAAGCTGATTTCATTTTGATATTAGTACAATATTATACTTGAGGCCGTCGCGGCACAGGGACAAAATTTTGTGGCTGTAACGCGACGTTTATGGGTTCGAATCCCTCTCGAGGGAATGAATTATGGCTTATTAATATGCTTATTTCTTCGCTCTGGCAACAGGGCAAAAGCCCACCGTTGAGTTCCGCCATTCACCACGTAATACCTCGAAAAATCAGATTGCTCAAAGCCGCTGGATACGGGAAACCTAATCGGGATCGTTGTGGAGATCCTTGGGAGAGGCGCTATATACATCAGTGAGCTTACAGCAGGTTGGAATGATGATGATGATATATATTCTATTTGTTTGGCACGTGATTTTTTTGATACTAGGTTTACTGAGTTCTGTTTAGCCTGGGGTGTAAAAAAATATGGGTAAACGTAGAAGGCTATCCAAGAAAATAATTCTAATTTAAATCAGTTATTTCCGAAGTTGACAAAACAAAGAAGCTCTTTATCTGTATAATATTATAAAGCATAGAGGTGTATGTGTACCTTAGATTTGCAAAATCATGTGTAAAAATGAAACTTAGTAAACTTTCACAAAGTATATTTTTACTATGTCTAGAACATAAAGAGAAAAAGTATTGAATGAATATTAAAAAATAAAAATATAATTTAAAATGTAAATGAGCAAATACCATCACAAAACTCTACATCCTTGTAACTTAGAATGTTCATAGCATATCGGGCAAGTTTTCACATAACTCAGGCCACTCGATTTGGTAGCTGAGTTTATTATTTGCTACCGAATACGTGTATACATATCTTCTGTTTTATAGCGCTATACTAAATCTTTGTTTCTATCAACTCAATAGAAGAAGGCAGTCGATTCTTTTAAAGTATGTCATCTGAGATCTATTTCAAAAGAGGTTTTGTATTGGTCAAGTAAGTTTATTTCCTGCAAAAGCAAAAGTTTCAAGAAAAACGCTCGCTGAAACCAACCGTCTAAAAATTTCGCACTAACTTCTCAACTGTAGCTCTAGAATTCTCAACGGTTGGTCTCTTCTCTATAAACGAAATGCAATTTGACGATCACGTCTATATTCTTGTATTCGTTGAATAGTTACTTTCAGTACGATATTTTATTTTGAAATGGTTTTCGTCCATTGGTTTTTAGCTATATTATATGTAAAAGTAGACCAGTCGTGGCACACGAGCACTCACTTGTTTGTGCACATAGGTGAGTGGCGATGCTTAACGCCACGCCTTGCCTTGATATCAGAGCATAGAAAATGGAAATATTAAATATTTCATTTCCTAGAATGGAAATCGGACCTACAACCTGTTACGTTTACAGCCACAATTTGGGCCTCCGCGCTACGATTAGCCTCTTAACTTATAATACAAATAAGGGAAAAATCTGAAAAATAAAAATTAATGCTACAGATAACAACTCTTACAAAGTTATAATTATAATTAATTTCATACTTAATATGTGCATACACCTGCAAAGATAAGTTTGTCAACATTATTTGCCCAGTAATCATAACCAATTTATTGTTGACATACAATTATCAAATTAACAAAGAAGTAAGAACTTATGTATAAACAAAGGAAAAAACTCGAAACACACACACAAACATGTGTGGTTTCATACAAAATGAAACTACAATTATAAGTTTATAATAGTTTTTTGCCTGCGGTATACGCCTGAAAACTTTAACTTTTACAAGCTGTACCTTTCCTGACCTGCAATCCTGGTAAATTGGTATGGAACCCACGGTTGGCGAGTCCAACGTCTATTTGATCGCTTTTGGTTCAGTCTAACTTAAATTTTAGCTTACTTCCTTTCATGAGCATAAAAATCTTGATACTTTATCCTGATCTACAGCTTAAAATCTTTGATAAATATTAAAATTAAATTAAATTAGCTTCACGCTGTATCCCGCTCACAGCAGGATAGGCAGAGGGAACCTAGTATAAGACACTCCCCACACACAAATCTCTCATCGATAAAATAATACCCAATTGTAATGAGGATTGTCCTATTATTGTACTCTTGATACATCGAGTGTGAGTAGCGAGATGTTTCCAGTTCGGGTTGAATGTCAAGAACAGAATATTTTGAAACTAAATTATCTCTCAGTTACACTGCTATACATGATAAAACTGAAAATAAAAAACCACTTTACCTCAAAATAACAAATTTTTATCTGGGGAAGCAGAGCGAACCTACTTTTAAAACAAGCCCCTCCCCCACTTTCCGCATAATTCAAGACATTGCGTGTTGAGTGGCGGAACTTAACGCTGCGCTCTGTCTTGATAAAAATAAAAATATTCACTCCTCTAACTGGGAATCGAACTCGCAACCATCACCTTAATAATCAGACATTAAACCACGCCGCCCTCAAGCTACCTACATATATTATAGAGATATCGTATTTTCAACGTTAGTGCATTAAGCTGTCTTTTTAAAAGATTTATATCTAGAGTTCGCGAAACGGTATTTGTGAAGTCGATGAAGGCAATTCTAGTGTTATTGGATGGCAACTGGAATTTCCATATCGGAATATCTCAGGATTTTAGAATCTTTACTTAGAGACGTGAATAAATATATACATAGAATATTTAAAAATGTTACAACAATTATTTTTTAAGATAGGAATAGATTACGACACCGTACATAGTACACTCAGTGTAAACAATTATACATCGAATTCCTCTGTATAAATGTTTGAAAAAGTAGTTAAAAACAATAAACGCATTGCATTGTCTTCAGTTTGCGTATTAACAGCTCAGACTACCGTATCGTTCAGTGGGAATGGGAGTGTCTCAACAATAGGTTCCCAGGTTCCCTCTGCATACTCTGCTATATATGGGATACAAATAGTTGTGTTGTAGTAAGAAACTCTAAAAATAAAAAAAATATTAGGCTTGTTTAGTATAATAACCTATTTAGAGTACAAAAATTGATGTCGCATTATGATTTAGTCCACTCGTTACGCGAACAGAAATAGAGATAAAAGCAATAAAGCATTGTTCTCGATGTAATAAAAGTAACATTTACGAAATAAACGGCGTGGAGCATTTGAGTTTTCATTTTCTTGCCTTTAAAATAAACTTATTGTTGAAGTTAGGGGAATAATAGAAAAAAGAGATGATATACTGAATTTACGGGCTAAGTAGGACGTTGAGTTCCGCCACTCCGAAAATTGGTAGGAAAATGGGAAGCGGAGTGTCTTAACACTAGGTTTCTTTTTCTCTGCTTTGAGGAAAGAAATACTTTTATGAAATGTACCTATTTGTAAGAATCCGAGTACGAGTCAACTCGTGAACCTATCTGTTTTTGTATATAGATTGAGGTAATCGTGAAGCCGCGGAACGGCCTATGACTGTAAACGCGATAATTGTGAGTTCGATTCCGCCTCATGAGAATTTTCTTTTCATCTTAATGCTGTATTACGTGCATACCCTACGGTATACAAAGGAAGCTGGGAACCTAGTGTTAAGACATTTGTGTTCGCCACTTCCCGCAGAATTAGACTCCATAATCAAGTCAATTTACGCCTTATAAGCTATTTAATTAAATTTAATTTTGGTAGCTTATATGCAGAAACCAGGAAGAAATTATATTAAATATCACAATTTTACAATAAATTGTTAGTTTATTTTCACGCTGTATGTATACGTAGCCTGACTGAGGTCAGATCCTCAATGTAATGTAAAACATTAATAGCAGGCTCACCTTTTTGGGTTTGAGTCCATACTTATAAAATTTGTAAGTTGTAACTGAGTTCTAAGATTTAAAAATAACTTTTATTTATTATCATATTATGATGTATGAATATACATGTGTTTCAAGTCGAAATTGATCTGTTTATTTAGAAATTTTTCAAGACATATGTATGTGTTGCTTTTAAAGAACTCCTAAACAAAATGCCAGGAACCACCTGCTGTAACTGTAACTTCATAAATTATTAATAAACAAGACTATTATATACAATTATTAATACATTATTAATAAACTGTGGCTTAATGTCAATAATATTCATTTGATTTTAAGGATCGTTTTCTCATTGGGCAATAATATATTTACGTTACCAGCGTGAATTGTAATTTTTATTTATTTTACCATAACTTTTCATCAAGCTAAGACTTTCAGGGGTCCTATTAAATACTGTTCTTATTGCTTATAAAAGTGAAGTAGTGGATTTTTTGGTCTAAAAAAAATATAATTTAAATCATAAAACTGCATTTTATACTTTTATCTCACGAAAACCAAGTTGCAAGCTACAAATTGTACATTAAAACAGAAAAATATACCAACGGAGCTACTCATTTGCTATTCGCGAGCGTAAGCACACACGAAGGACCCGATTTCTTTTGCCCTCGTCAAATCTGACACATTCTTTGTCGACTCAGAAGTTACCAACTCTGAATACGGCTTGATTGACGTTTTGTGAGAATTACCAACTTGTAATTTTATTTGGACGAATGTCAATGGAGAATTGGAATAAGTTGAAGTTTCTCTGAATCCTCCGTAGGGAGAGTTGGTAGATATTTGTGTTATAATCAAGTCGTGCCTCGCTTCATATACATTGATTCTTCAGAAAAGTTGCCTCAAAGTTGTGTATAGTTCTTGATTTTATTTACGAAGTATACCAATTTATGTTTCAGAAGTTTACAGCATCAGCAACCTAAATCTATTAAGTATAGCCTCATGAATAGTTACGGCTGAATTGAGCCCTTTGACAGGAAACTTAGTCAAATGAAATTCACCAATTTTGTAGTTAGTACTCTCATGTTGTACTGATGGCAATCGATAAGGCAATGTAGCTGGATAAAATAACAATGAAAGTAGTAAATGAAATGTAAGAAAAGAAGAAGTTACCACATTAGAAATATTGTATAGCCACAGTCCAATGCATTTTTTTCTTAAAGTTCATGTTTCACCTTGCATATTGGTATTTCTTTCCATCCAAAAAATTTAAAAAGCAAATATACATACATCAATAGTGTCACTTTTTGTCTATCAAGTGTCCCAACAATCGAGTTCTTCATTTTCCGAACGAATTCGAGAAATTGAGCCTGTTGAGTGGTGGAACTCAACGACGTGAACTATCTTGCCAGACTAAAAAAAAGGAAAAATGTTAAAGCAAAAAAAAAATTACACTGACTTCGAAATTATAGGAACGTTTTTCGCAAACTTAAACCAAAACTAAACAGTAGAAAATAATATTTTAATTACTTCAAAGTAAAGAAAATTGGAAAATAATAAGTGTATATATTTACACTTATTATTTTCCTACTTATATACCTATTTACTATTTACTATTTAAAATTATAATTTTTTTGAATCAGTGAAGTATTTTTTATTGCTGGCCTATTCTAATCCACTGCGGAATATAGGTCTCATTAGTATAATGATCCAAATGAGATACCAATTTCAATATCAAATTGGTAATATATACAAAAATTACTTCTTATAATTACTTTCAACTTTAAAATAAACAAATACAATGGAGACGGAAAATATTTCTTAGCACACCAAGCCTTTTTTTCATCTGATATCGCACTTAAACCAGCCGCTTTAATACCAAATTTAGCCCGTCTTTAAACCTTTTCTTTTTTTTTTAAGAAAAAAATGAATTTAAAATGATTAATTCCCCCTCACGAGGATTGAAAATCATCAGGTTCACAGTCAGACAATGCCCGAATTATAATGCATGCAATGTCCATGATTGAGCTTTTTTTACTTTTATCCGAAACACTTTCAAACCAAAATATATTTCCAAATAACAAACCTGAACAAAATTGACAGATATAAATAATTTTCTTTGAACGAACTTGCGACATAAGGTCGTCTTTGTATGTCTTGTACTCGTAATGTATATTTATTGAGAGCCCTCAGGATGTTGCGGCTAGTGAGTGCTCGTAAAACTGCTTTATGCACATCTTTGCAATAGGAACCTGGGCTTGACTTTCTCAGTTTGATCTTTAATGGGTTATTAAAGAAGTACTTAATATATTTTTTGTACATATTTAAACTATTTGTTTTTACCTTCACCTGTATACTGCATATAATAGAGCAGGTGGATGGATAGTACTAAGAGTCTTTGTACCCAACGTTTCGGTCTATTTTGAGACATAGCGTGTTAACTAGCGAAACTGACCGGAGCGTTTTCGCCTTAGTACCGGAGCGAAGAAATAAAAATATTCATAAATATAATTCATTTCCTCGGCTGAAAATTGAACCCACAACCTGTCACAGCAATTTTTAATTTCAATATTTACAAGAAGCAAGGAAATCAAATACTAAATTTAGACAGGCGAAGCCGCTTGTGGGTCGATAATGTTATATAACTTTGAATATTCAAATCGTAAATTCTACGTAAATTTTGTTGACCTTAGGCAATTGGATATTACCAATCAGGTACACCGTAACGATGCACAAATGAGTAGCAAACCAAATCAGTAGGTACAACCTTTTAGATAATTATCATAATTGAATTCCCATCTTCTGAAGCTAATTTCGAATTAATTTTGCTTTCAAAATGGAAATTGCTAATTAAAATGTTAATAGTGGTCAAACATTGAGATTATGAATGTATAGGAGGTACTTTTTAACATGGATGTGGTATTTTTTAACGGACTTCAAGAATTTTATTTCTTTTGTATGTGGGTATGTGCTGTGTGTGTGTGTGTATTTGCATCGATTACCACCCAAAATAAAGTAGCATTAATAGACAACTTCTTAATATATCAAATTAAAACTAAAAAATAATAATTTTATAATAAAATACAATACTAGATAGGCCTCAAATTTGAGAGTAACGACTTTTTGTATAGTACGCAATTACTAAATAGTTATATATAATATTTTAATTTTTTGTTTAGTTATCTTTATTATGAAGTTATAAAAAAATACACCTACATCTTCTTATATAACCTATATCTTCTGGCTCCAATCTAAGGTTCGCCGATGTCCAAAAGGCTCGTATTTTAAATTTAGCGACGCTTAAAATTTTAATGAATTTTCCTAATAACATTAAAGCTTTAAATTCTTTATATTTCCAAATTTAAAAAAAAAAACATTGATCGAATACCCTATCCACATACCTGAACAATTCGTTTTTCCAAAATCACTTTTATCTTACAAAGCTTGACATCCCGACCGAGGCAAAACCTATTTGCAATTCAGCATGTTATTTTATAACCGCAAGCCACTGTATTGGTTTGAAATAACCCAAAATTTGCTTACTGTTTAAACGCTTTTGAATCCATTTGTACTGTACTCTTTTGTTTTTCATTCGGTCTCGTATATATTTTCAGGTAGAAAATTCAGTATATATTTCATATATAATTTTGTAGATCTATTTTTATTAACAAAAAGTTTTCGTTTTATTTGTATTTGAAGTTCTATGGAAACAAAAAGTAGAGAAAACGGCGCATGAATGTTCATATTTTTTAATGACATTGACTTAGAAGCTTGATTTTTTTTTCTGTTCTCTGTGATTTTATAAGGGTTTTGATTTTATGCATATCAGTATATATTTCACGATACAATGTTTAATAAATAATAAACCGCGAAGAGCCATTAGCACCGTGACGTCAATCGTCTGAAAGAAAAAATGGTCTTAATTAGACCTCAAGTTATCCACACCTGTTCTTAATGACGTTGAAATATTGAGATGCCTTGTGCCCAATAGTTTACGTGAAGGTGATAAATTTAATAAAGCAAATTCAAATCCGGTACGAGGGAAAGTTTTGAATTAATAAGAATTAATTTTGCTAAAAATATTTTTAAAAATATCACAATTAGACGTTTGAAATGTAATTATAGGTAGCTCAAATTAGTTAAAGGATAAAATTTTGTAAAATTGACCTACCTAAAAACGTCAAATCAACACACATATAATCGTGTATATATAATATTTTGTATCGACGAATTTATAACTATTATAAAATAATAATGGTCTTTTTATATTTTTCCATAATAAGATCAACTGGTCTGTATTACTTATTTAGAAAACGTATAAAAATTTGAACGTAACGGGACTCAAACCCGCGCCTCCTGGAAACCAGATTCCAGGTTTCTAGTGTTTTCTAAATAAATATTTTTCCTTCCTAAGTGTGGAATAACACTTTAAAAAATGATAAATATGATCTATTTTAAATATTTGGATTGGGTTAGGTTAGATATATGTTAACAATATTTTTTTATCTGTAACTATCACAGGACATATCTATCATATTAATGTTGTGTCATCTAAACAAATAAAGTTCAATTTATTTGTAGTGTATACATTATTTTGCCTTGATTATTATTTGAAATTGTTAGAGAGATGTACGAAAATTTTGATGTGTTTTTTTAGTTTGATGATCTTTTTTATTTGTAATTCGATTGCGGTAACAAATTCAAAATCATCGCCCACACAATTTTTTTTAATAAAGAAGCTCAATGTCATGCTTTGGCTCGTTACCAGAGCGAAGAAATGAAAATATTAAATATTTCGAAATCTAACTTACAATCGATCATGCTTACAGTCGCACATTCATATCCTGCGCCACATCTGGTCTCATTTAACCACAAAAATAATCAAAATCAGAATTACTCTCCACAAAAACTCCAGATCATACTCTTAAATCGTAGTTACTTCGTTACTGAATATTTGTAGTTCACATAAATAGGACTACGCCTTTTTCCGTTCACCCTTCTACTGAGGAAATTGCTGCCATATATCGAGGCTTATCTGTAGATCTATTTACATCAGTGAAATGTCTACGGATGGCTTTTTTTATGCTTGGGACGAATTTTTTTGTGACCCTTGTGGTGTATTAGCACTTGCTTTACAAAGAATTGCAGAAAATAATTGAATGTTTTAATATAGATTTAGTATAAGCGTTAGTGTTGTTTTAATGTTAAATATTATAATTAAATTTTTATTTCCAATTTATTTGAGTAATGCAAATTTATATAAAAACTAAGACTTTCTCTAGAAAACCAAGCAGCATATTTTTTTTCAATACAGAAAGGTAAGTAGAGAGAGAGAGAGAGAACTTTATGTCAACAGAATCCGTTTCCTAATTCTCGCCTTCGAATTTAACGCCGCGCTGTTATGCCAGAGCAAGGAAATCATTTAATTAATTTACACGAAGGGAGATAGAAACTCTCGACCATTTAAACTTTAATAATTTTATTTTTTTAGCTTCAAACAGTTTCCGGCACATATTAGAGTAGGTAGGGGGAACCTGGGAACCAAGTAGTAAGACACTCTGTTTCCAGTAAAACTTCAGTTTGTCACTGCTTCGGAGCCTTTGCGTGTTAAGTTGCGGAACTCAACAAATCGCTTTGAATCGTTACCAGAGCTAGAAAAGGCTATATTAAATATATTAAATATATTAAATATAAGAACATACTAATTTTTTTTTTAAAAAGACACGGCAAACGGGCGTGCGGGTCACCTGATGGTAAGTGATTACCGCCGC